>JAVYIG010009521.1:0-77376 GCA_035222895.1 Strongylocentrotus droebachiensis
AGTTTTTGTTAACTTGATTTTAGCTTTTTTTCAAATTAGGCAATACTTGTAAAAATTAACAGTGTGAAAAAATTGTATTTTGCTTTCCAAATTACCTCCAACATCACACTAAAAACATGTGGTGTTTGGATTCTTGGTATTTTCATTTTAATGTCATTAATTTTTTTTTTGAAAATCAGGATGAATATCAGATATTACATTAAAATACCTTTAATGCATGAAAACAACAAAGATATGTGTTAATTTATTAATTGATTAAATAGTTGATTAGGTCCTTAAAGTCCTGTGCTTGTCCTACTCTAAATCATCATAGGAGATATAAATACTATGGTTACCAGTCCACTTGCAGATGCAGTGTACACATGCGGTATATTTCCTCCTCTTCCAATCTTCTTTCTTGGTGACTGTTCTGGTTGTACAGCATCTCCTTTCTGTTTCGATATGATATGAAAGTGTTAAGATAATAAGTACTGGCACTGGGAAACTATAACTCCCTTCGTCGGTCCAAAGGATGTTATATTACACACCCCACCCATTAATGTCTATAATATAGCAGTAACTTCTGGGACTCCAATATGATTTCACCCCCTTAAACTAAAATACTGTTTCTTTGTACAAATTTCTATTTCAGTAAATAAAGGTAAAGATTTGAATGAAAGAATAACATAAAGAGCGTGATTGACATGTATGTAGGAAATATTGATCTTCTTCTAAATAAAACCTTTTGCACGAAGCTTTTGCAAAGAAATCGTACTTTTTAGTGACATCTCTGCATTCGGCTCACAGCATATGAATGTAGTTCAAATCAATTATATAACCCACTCAAAGTATGACTAAAATCCTCAGATAAAATCCATATCAAATGAAATTTCAAGACAACATACAAAATGAAACTAAGCTGTTGATGTTAATCAAATGTATTAGGAAACAAAATATATAAGCATATCATGAATTACTTCGAAATTTCATGTAAAAGATAAATCTTGTAAAAAGCAAAATGTTTATGTATGCATTAATCAAAACAGGAGAATTGAAGAAAAAAAAAAAAAAACGAAAACGAAAAAAGAAAAAGAAAATAAAAAACAAAAACAAAGGAAAACAAAGAATGGACACAAATCATGCGTATTCGATTAATAATACATTTTCTTTTTTAATATCGGAAACATAAAAAATAAGAATATAAAAAAGGAGACATGTGGATACAAACAGGTCAACCGAAGTAAATAAATGGTAAAAACATAAAACTAACATTATTTGATGAAGCACATTCAATATAATTGCTATAATATAGAATACAACATGTTTCATCTTTCGTGCATGTTATGAATCATACAGCAACGAGAAGGTGAGCGTGTCCGTCTGCGTGTTTGTTCATGGACATGGTGTACACAATATGCACACAGAAGAGATTTAAAAAAAAGAGAACAAGTTCGATGGGGAATACAGAAGAGAGAAGTAAGAGAACTAGTTTGATGGGGAATTTCAATGAGGATTTCAAGTGCTAAGGAGTAACTGGCTCTTGAAATGATTATTTTAAAAACGTGTAAATAGAAAGATATTCGATCAAGTGTGTGCATTGTGAAAGTATCCTGTAAATAGAGAGTTTCTAAGGTATAGGATATATCAAAATAAAATGTGTTGCCTATTAATACCTGAGCAGATGATGAACCAAGATTTGAAGTAATGTTTCGTTGTTTATCGACTGTAGCATACTCGACTGACGGATCCAGAGGCTCTCTCTACAGAAATGAAAAGAGTATGGTATGATGTGATACCCCATCATCTTCTGGATTAAAGTACACAATCAAAAACAATATGCATTTCTGTCTTGTTTTGTCTAAGATTCCTTACAACGTTGAAAGTTGGCTACATGCATTCAAATAGCTTGGTTTAATATCTTATTATATGGCCGAGTACGTACGCCAATGTATGAACTAAATATCATGTAGTTTGTCTGTTTATTTGTTGCCTTGTTTTTTTCCCTTCAATTTCAACATTGTTACGTGAAGCATATTTTCATCTTTCCCTCTCTCTGATGGAGAAGGAAAAAGCCATAATACAGATAGAGAGAGAAAGTGTTTCTAAAATATATATATATATAAAGAGAGAGAGAGAGAGAGAATGTCTTAGATGCTCACGCAACAAATTAATCATATATATAATTATATGTATGTATGTAAATATATATATAATGTTGTATATAAGGAGGTATTATGTGTGTGTAAATAACCAGTGGTGTTAAGTATACAGTATGAGAATGATCTCCATGGCCCAAAATATGAGTATTGATTACATTACCTAGTATTATATTTCGATAGAGCACTCGTAAAGCCTTGCCGCAAAAACTTACAAAAAGAAAGATTGTAGTCAGGTTTCATTAGGTAGTAATGTTTATACTACTTACCAAAGCTAAAGAGATATCTGGATCTAGTTTGTGTTTGTCTGCTCGGCATTTTCCTGATCGCGGCTTTTTGTTTACAACAGCATACTCAACATCAGGATTCACCGGAACCTGTAAATATCCAAATGTATCGAGAACGATTTGGACATTACATAAAATAAAGATAAAAATCTAGTGCGTTTCGTGGTATCAAGACCAAAGGGAAAATATATTATCAATATAAAATAAATTTCGAAAGTGTCTTGCAAAACAAAAATGGCATATCCTTTTCGCCCATATTTCAATTCATTCGTTTTTTGTGTTTTTTAACGAGTACTTGACAACCATTTTTTTTTTTTTTAATTCCATAGAAAATAAATATTTTAGATAAAACAACATTTTTATGTATTGATGAAAAAAAGAATTAACAAAAATTACCGTTTTGACCCTTGTACCAGCGTTGGACCTGGCTCCCATGGTCCTGTTCTGATCTCTCTCGAGGGTATCATCCACAGGAGACACAAGAGACCGAAGCGGAATACGGTCCTGGCTTCCACGAGCCATTCGGCGATTGGTTTGAGCCACGTGGGATGGAACGGGTAAATAGGGAATAGATGGGTCAGCTGTGATGGTTGGGATAGGGGGCAGAGCTCCTCGGTCATTCCCCGTTGGTTGCGTACCTGGTCCTTGAATGTTGTCGTGATCTCCAGGAACTCTTCCTGTAAGCATTATACACCCACAAATACCTCAAATACATGGCATATATAGACAGGTGACTCTAAAAGAGAAGTGGCCACTAAGACAGAAATTACATACGAATTATAATTTTTTTTCTTATCTAGACTAACAGAGATTTTTACAAAATATAAAAATGCATATTATTTTGCAAAAGTTATGAAAATACGAACATCTAAATGTAATGCAGTAGATCATTTTATATTATCCAAAAATTAACTAAGTATTCTGAGATTCTTGATCTGTTTTAACGAGATGCTGTTTTCTCATATTTCCCTCCTCTTCCCTTTAGTCCCTTAAATCAGCTTCTCCTCTATTGACAGCTCACTTATTTATTTAAATGTGAACATATATGGCAACTTTGAGCCACCTTTATCTAAAACAAAGGACATTCATCCCTCCCAACCTAACGGTGTGTAAACATTTGGTTAGCTTATAGGAAAATGTGAAAAAATCCACTCAATATGTCATGGTTGCATTAATTATATATAATTCATGTTTCCTTTGTGTAGTCACCCAGCATTATCAATGCTTGTAATCTTAATTTTGTACACTTCAAATCACATTCAAATTGAACACACCAATGTTATCTATTAGTTTGAATCTCTTATATTCCGACAACCATATCAAGCCGTTGATGGTGTCTTGGTTAGCTAATATTTTCACCCTGTCACAGAGTTCTGACAATAATTTGTTTAATCATATATTGAAAAAAATGTTACCATTGTTCTTTTTTCTCCATCTCCGAAAGACGAGTATGAAGACAATGACAATCATGATGAGAAATAATGTGGCTCCCACAGCGTACAAGGCAAGTGACACCATTCCTAGAAAGAAGGATTTTTTCTATTAAGAAGAGCATCACCCTAAATAGATTGAGTACATGGATGCTTGTGTTTATTGTTAAATGCTGTCCGTGCTGATAGCGTTGTAAAAGACATCCATTCTGTTATCATCGAAATAATAACTATTACGGCGAGTTTCCTAAATAAATATTCGTGAGAGCATACCGGTGAAGGTAAACTTATTTCTAAAGGTTAAGTGAGAGCAAATACATTATGTAATAATTCAAATATCATTTAATTACCTCTAATAAATACAAATACTGAGATATACTTCTGCCTCAAAATACAAACACAATTCATTGATGCATACGCACATATGCAATTAATATTTTAGACGTAACATTTTCAGTTGATTTGCAGACCACATGATATGTGTCATCATTAATGGTCAGGGAGCAATCGTCTAAACTAAAAACGATCCATGTACATTGAAACCTGATATATTACAGAAAAAATGCACTTTTCCGCTTACAGATTTTCGAATTACCTCATCAAAATGTTGTCTGCATTACTACATTTCTAGAAAATAAGTGATATATCATAAATATACATATAAATCTGGAAGAAACGGAAAGTTACCTAGCTGTCAATGATTTGGGGAGCCCATTCAGGATAAGAATCCCGGATATTTCGCACCCCAAAAGAGAAGATATATCAACAATATTAAGATAACATAGTTAAACGACCTATAAAGGACCATCAATGAAGAACAAAACGTTCTTTCTTATTGAATTTTTTGCAAATTACCCGACAGGTAATTATCAATATCAGGTAGCTATCAATATCCGTCTCAATCCTAATAATTTCAACAGAGACAACGGGATCGATATCCCCGAATTTTGGATGCGGACGATACGCCGCCATGACACTCGCCGTCCTGCCAGCCAACAACGGTCGATTCCATTCAGCAGACGGCCCGAGCCAGCGGCCCGTTGATTGGTTGAGTACCGTATGCGTCGGCCAATAGGCCTGGTGCATCAGCCGAACCAGCGGCCGAACCAGCGGCCTTGGTGATTGGTCGATCACCGTGTGCGTCGACCAATAGGCATTGGGCGTTATTGTTCCAATTATCGATCGAATTATAGACCGCTCCGCCGGTCCTCCCGTAAAGTATAAAAGACCCTTGCTTACAATAGTTTTTATCACCTGACGAAGTATCGCAGTAGCATACGAAACGTCGTGAACTTTTAGATTCCTTATTGACCACATTGCGAGACAAACGAATATCACTAGCGATATTATTTTCGATACTATATCCGCAATGAGTAATATATTTAGCATTAGGTAATAACTAATTAGTGAATCCATCTTACCTGGAAATCTGTCGGTATTAGCCAAGGTTGTTATTTCAGGATGGTCTGTAGATGCTAGATATGTTGAACCTATATAAAAAGACAGACAGACAGATGTGGGTTTCTTTTCTTTGTCAGAATTTAATCGAATTATGCTGTGGCCATATTCATTGCAATTTCTGAAATTAAGTTTTCAATTAAGAGATATAAATAATATACAATACATACCAAAATTATTAAGTTTCTATCATGTAACAATTGAAACTTCTTTTCATGTAGTATTTTACGTTATCGGTAGAAGTGTTTGAAGTACATGTAGAAAATTCGTTTTTCATAACTTACCATGTAGCACATTGAGGTATTCTTCTGAGCATACCCTTGGGCATAGAGAGGTATTTGACACACAGCAGGACAGAGAGTTTACGTTTGAATCAATCTTGTAAATAGACAAATGTAATGCTCCTGCATTTCCCCACGAAGCACTCGTATTTTCATTTCCTGCACCATCCTGGTAAGATGTCGTGAAGAAGAGTGATGACGATGTCAGATTGAAGTTGCTGGTATTGGTTTGACAGCTTAATGCACTCTCACCACCGACGGTAGATTCGAAGGAATCGTTTCTGACGATTTCAAGATGCTTAACACATACTGCGAGAAAAAAATCGTTTCAATTCAATTTTATTTCATGTAATCAATCAAAAACTTACATACATACATATGATTATACAGTGTTACAAAAAAGAATAGAATTCATGTATATACAATTGTATAGATTTATATTAAAATTACCCATCATATATTTATATATGTATATATATATATAACACAATCTCAAGTAAATCGGGTTTTTTCAAGATTATAAAGAGAAAGCGAAGGTTGCAGTGACGACATAAGATTCTGCAGTTAACTCGAAAACGAAAAAAAACTTTTATCAATGTTTCCAATGATCATTTAATTGAAAAAAGTGGTTTTATTCATTTAGTGTTTAGTATGCTTTTATAGAACAATGGTCACTTTCAGAATTAGCTGGAGTTGGAAATTCTTGCAGGGTGCATACATTAATTTCAGGAAACGATTTTGGCAAGACATAGACGTTCAACAAGAAAACACAAGGTTGTATACAAACAATATGAATAAATAAAACAAATTATGTTACGTTGATATAGCGCATTACATAATACACTACAATACGCTTTTACATGAAATACAATAAAACATAACTACGAGATATTTCAATGCATAGGGAAAATACTTGACATAAACTATACAATAATATTAATACAGAGCTTCACATTAAATTACAATGTATTACATTATGATACATATACGATTACCGTTAAGCATAGTACGATGAGAAAAGAAGTGCCTTCAATCTAGTACAAGTCAATCAGTAATATATATATATTTATATACCTCACTTAAGAAATCCAGCCATCTGATTGGTCGAAATTGCATTCATAAACTTAACTATTTCTGTAAAATTCCCAGTAACCATGGTTAAAACAGTTCTAAAATCCCAGTAACCATGGTTACCGGGAAAATAGGTCAGTCTCCATGGTTACCCCATAGGTTTACATGTAAAAAAATGGTTTAAGCGATCAAGGATACCGTACGTGTGCGAAGAATTGGTCGGTATTTTCATACAAGACAAGACAATTCCAAACAAGACAAAAATGGCCCAAGAATCTCTCCCAAGATTTCAACTTATCAAATGCAAGACTCGCTGACAGCAAGAACAACAAAAAGGGTACGTGAAATTATCCATAAACATGTTCGTTTAGTTGCTGAAAAAGCATAGACGTAGACTCTAGACGAAAATAGATCTAGTTGTCAGGGTGTCTGATCGCGCACCCGATGTTGTATGTTAAAATTATTCCCATAGAGATGCAGTCTACGTGCAGTCTACGTGCATTGCGCGACCATGCACAAAAAGTCAAGTTTTTTTTTCAATTCAAGATTCAAACCTTTATCTGTTGTGATCCTGAAGGTGATACTCAATAAGTGAGGTGTCATATTAAGAGGCAGGTTCTTCTCCTATTTCCCCACAGGGCCAGCCCACCCCCAAAATTGTAAAAATATCTTGGTTAGACTAGAATCTA
Organism: Strongylocentrotus droebachiensis; assembly: GCA_035222895.1. Classification (NCBI taxonomy): domain Eukaryota; kingdom Metazoa; phylum Echinodermata; class Echinoidea; order Camarodonta; family Strongylocentrotidae; genus Strongylocentrotus; species Strongylocentrotus droebachiensis. Next base: position 7,352 of record JAVYIG010009521.1, read on the forward strand.
GATCTAGTCTACTCTCAAAGATACACTCATAAAAAACAACCGTGCAGATAAACTAGAGAAAGGCCAAGGTGGTGTCATTAGTTGACTCTTTTGTTTTCGGCATATAAAAGTATTAATGACTGCTTTAATATTCGAGAAATAGTTGTTTTTATACGCTCTCGGGAAGGTTACAATTGGGCTATTGCCCTCGGCACGCCTCGGGCAATAGCACAATTCTAACCTTCCCTTGAGCGTATAAAAACAACTATTTCTCTCAAAGCAGTCATTAATACTATAATATATATATATAATAGCTCTGTACAGAGCGAATTTATTTTCCATTTCTTTTTCACATAATTATAAACAATAACAAATCAATAATAAACGTAATGGTATAACAGAAATAAGCATTGATTATCTTTGACATTGTTTTTTAGTCATTGTAATGCAAAATGATTTAATTACAAGAAATGAAAAAAAACGAACCTACTTGAAAGCAAAGCTTGTTAGATGTAGGTTCGCACAATAGTAATTATACTCTATACATTTATAACTTGATTTTGAAGAAAAATTACGGAATAACAAAAAACATGACAGACAAATAGAAAAACAAACAATTAACGAGACAAAAACAAATCAGAAACATTAGCAGAATGACAAGATGATGATGATAAATGAAGAATATAAGAACGAGAGAGTAAAAAACAGAAAAGGGGGAAGACATGCAGGAAGATAAAAAGAAGACAGAGAGAGGGGGTTGAGGGAGACAAAGAAAGAGACAGAGAGGGAGAGGGGAACTACTTATTTTGATTCGTTTGCAACAAAAAGTGCTTGAGGGCATTTTTGAAACCACCTAATGAGGGCTTTTCTTGTAATGAAGGGCATTCCAATATTTTGGGCCAGTGAAAGTGAAAATCCTGCTGGAAAATTGCGTTCTTGACTTTGGTAGGTGATAACATTTTGCTATTCTCGTGGGGTAACTATGAATTCAGTATTTTTTTAAAACATATTTGAGAGAACTTGTGGCAATTCATTTTTTTCTAGTGTATACATAAATATACCCAAGTTATAGGAAAATAAGTCATGAATCTTCAAAACATTATTTGCGTGAAAGAGTTCATTAGTATGAGCGCGAAAATTGGTGTGACAAATGATTCGCATTGCTTTCTTTTGCAATAGTAAAATTCTATTTAGTTGAGTATTTCTACAGGTGCCCCACGCAAGTATTCCATAATTCAAGTAAGGAAGTTACCTTGTTCAAAATACCAATATTTCTAGAGATGATTTTACAAACATTATCAACATGCAGCTTCCATGAAAGTTTATCATCTACTATTATTCCCAGGAACTTCGTAGAAGAGACTTTTTGTATGACAGTATTATCAAGTACAATATTTCCTGGTAAGTTATCAATAATATTACTAAAAAGCATATAATTGGTTTTTAGTAAATTCAATGACAATTTATTTGCCTTGATCCAGTCAGCAACTTCTCGTAATTGAGAGTTAACCGTTCTCAGTAAAATTTCTGGGTCTTTGTGAGAAAAGAAAATGTTAGAGTCGTCAGCAAACAAAAGAAAAGACAGGGTTGTTAAAGACATGTAAAAATCATTTATATAAACAATAAAAAGTAACGGATTTAAAATAGAACCTTGAGGCACGCCACATTCAATAGTCTTTATAGAAGAATGTGCATCGTCTATGAGAACGTATTGGTTTCTATTGTGGAGGTAGTTCTTGAACCATTCTAAGGGTAATCCTCTGATTCCGTAGTTAGAAAGTTTGTAAAGAAGTATTTTGTGATTAATCGTATCAAACGCCTTAGAGAAGTCCAAGAAAACCCCCACCGTATGTTCCAAATTTTCAATAGAGCGAGCCACCTTATTTATTAGAGTCAAAAGGGCATGTGTTGTACTATGCTTTTCACGGAAGCCAAACTGTGCCTGATAGAAAATATTACTAGCACAAAAGAATTTTACAGTACGAGCATATACAATTTTTTCAAGAACTTTAGATAAGGATGTCAGCAAGGAAATAGGCCTGTAGTTTCCTAACTCTAAAGGATCTCCTTTCTTGAAGACAGGAACAACTTTTGCCAATTTCATCGATTGAGGCACCACCCCAGTTGTAAGCGATAGATTGAAAATATAAATTAAAGGTTGGACAATATCAAGGGTTATTTTTTCAGGAGATAATTGCTTATTTCATCATGTCCAGAACTCCGCTTATTCTTCAATCCGTTAATTATGTTTATAATTTCACTTTCAAGAACTGGTGTGAAATATATTGAAAGTGAATTTGGGGTTCCAAGAAAGTCAGTGAAATGCTTATTTGAGTCTGGTATTTTTTGAGCAAGGTTGAGACCAATATTTGAAAAATAATCATTAAAATATTCCGGGATTAGTTCGGTATTATCAATCACCTCATTATTAACTTTAATCTTTTTAATTGTGGAAGACTTGCTTTTCCCGTGTATAAAACACTTTTGATAACCTTCCGAGTATTTTTTAGGTCATTTTTATACAGTTCAAAATGCTTACAAAAATATTTTTGTTTAGCTTTCCTCAAAATAGTAACCAATATGTTCATAAATTCCGTATATTTTACCTTATCTTTATCCAATAGCTTAAATTTATACTTTAAATATAAATTGTTTTTTCGATTTATGGAACGTAAAAGAGCTTGCGTTACCCAGGGATTCCTAGGAGTCTTTTTGTAACTACGTTTTTTTATTATTAGCTGGAAAACAAGTATCAAAAGCATCTTTTAAAAGATCCATAAAAGTGTCTAAAGATTGATCAACATTATCAATTTGATATATCACCGACCAGTCAGTAGTTCCGAGTATTTGTCCAAACCTAACAATATTTTCTTCAGAAAAATCACGTTTTTTAACTTCGACATTGGGATGCATCAGCGAAATTTTTTCAATTGGAAATTGAGTAAAAATGGGGAAATGGTCCGAAATTTCAGACAAGATTATACCTGATTTTGGAAAAAAATTAGCATATGTTAAAATATTATCAATAAGAGTAGCAGTGTTTTCTGTAACCCTCGTTGGCTTAGTTATAAGTGGTAGAAAACTAGCTGTAAGGAGGGTGTCTACAAAATTTTGGACAAATGTATCAGTGGCGTTGTTCAATAAATGTATGTTATAATCTCCTAAAAGGAAACACGTTTTATTCAACATTAATGGATGCAGTAATAATTCATGGAAACCACGAGAGAAATCGCCTTGGCTCGAATTAGGAGGTCTATAAATTGTTCCCATTAGAATGTTTTTATTGTTTGGCTCAATGACTTCAACAAATACCGTCTCAATGAAATTTTCCTTCCGATTTAATTCTGGTTGTAGCTTATATTCATATTCTTGAAACATATACATGGCGACACCACCTCCGGACCGCTCTAATCTATTATTTGTAATAATATCATAACCTGGTAGTGAGCATAAGGAAGAAGACATGTCGTCAACAAACCAAGTTTCGGTCACACCAATCGCAGAAAAACGTTGTTTTGTAGTAAATAATAAGGCACGTAGATCATCGAAATTTTTAGTTGCACTGCGAATATTGAGGTGTATCAGTGAAAAATCATCGCCGTCTCGACTTTGAGATATAGACGCAATTTGTCTATCTGTATAATACAGCGAATGTCCAAACCGGTATCATTTGGATCAAAGTCATGATCATAATTTGCATATCGTGAATTCATTGCCTGTGCAACCGTCTCAATTCAACAAAAAAAGAAAGTTAATCATAATACATACCTTCTACTTGTAATGTGATCGATACTTCATCTATGTTCTCTATTCGGCATGTTAGAATGGTTCCATTTTGACTCGCTCTTGGGGTAAATGACAGTGCACGGCTACCGTTGGGTTGATTACTCTCATGGCATGCGTGGTAAGAAAGATTAGAACAATTTGGATACCACTGGAGATACACTGATGTATTGGCATGACATCTTATCGTCGTATTGACATCTGCTCTGACCCTGAGAAAGCTGGAGTTGATTGTTGAGCCTTCGCTCTCGTTTATAAGGGTTAAATCCACTGGTGGTTGCTCTGTGACGGAAAAAATAATAATAATTTCAAATATGTAATCCATGTCATTTTACATTTAAATACACATAGGGCATATTATACAGAGCCTACTTTTGATGATGATACCCTATGCGTATATTACCTGTATCTTCAAAGGGGGCTCACCTTTTACCAATTCAGGGGCCCGTCTTAGGGCCTCTAGCTTGATCCAGGGGGCGAATGACCCGGAAGATCAGGGGTTTTATGCATTTTATTATGGTCAGATGAGCATATTTTAAAACCCTAATTATTTGCGACACTGGCAGGTCACTAATTGGCGGGGTCCAGGGGGCTGAGCCCCCTGAAGCTCAGCTGTTTTAGGCATTTAATAACGGTCAGATGAGCAACAAGGGGCCGTCTGAGGGCAATTGGTGGGGTCAAGGGGGCAGAGCCCTGGAAGCTCACGGGTTTTAGATATTTAATTACGGTCAGATGAGCATATTTTGATACCTCATTTTTGAACTGGCAGGTCACTCATTCTTTTTTTTTTCTCTTTCTTTCTTATTCTATGTAACATTATTTTCGAAACAAGTGAGGTGGGGGCTGAGCCCCCGAGACCCATCGTTTCGCGAGCCCTGACGTGAAGGCTTCTGAAAAAGCATATTTTTTGCCTGATTGTAAATTTGTAAATTTGTAATTTTCCAACAAACGCATACAAAAGTATAATATATATTAAAAAATGAGAAAAAATCCTGAAAATCATGTCCAGCAACATTTGTAAATCACTGGTATCGAATTAGAAACAAACCATGTTTGCACCCCCCCCCCCCCCCTCCCTTTCGGTACGCCAAGATTCAGGGGCTAATTAATGTCTTCTCACCCCTATAATAAAAAAAACACACACGCTTACCCATCCTCTCACAATATTTCCGCGATATGCGCGTATCGCTATTATCAAATCCTGCATTAATAAATATAGGGGTATGCAGAATGTTTGGGATATTTAATTGCTGTTAACTCTCCTTTGCTTTGAAAGGAATATAATTTTCATGTGATTTTCAGGGGGGGTGGGGGGTGTGGCAAAAATGCTTTTTGCCCACCCCTCCTATACTTTTTCATTTGGTGAGCGACCGCCCCACCCCCCCCCCCCCTATCTACCCCCCCCCCCCCCAATTCCGGCGCCCCCGTATAGAGTTCACTTTCAACATGTCACTTTCATTTCAATTTATATGTAGGTGCAATTTTCCAACTCATTATTTGCCAGATTATCTTCCTAGAAAGAACAGTTCCAACTCAATTGTCCCTCTTTGATGCGCTTTTGAGGATTAAGCTATTGCACAGCTGTGATCTGACAGTAGCTAAAGTTCACATGTATTAGGATCAGAAACAGATTACTAGTGAGTGGATTCATTATTATCTGGTGGATCCTTTGACATGTACTAACTGCATTGTACTGTATATGCCAATCAGAATGCATGGCAAATAAGGGGTTAATCAGATACATCGTAAAACAGAAAACAGATCATGGTATTTTACAAAAAAACAAATGCATATATTACACACCTTTAATTGTCACGATAAAGCTGCATGTTTTCTGTAGGCTATATGTGAGTATTTCACATACATATTTTCCTGCATTCGCAAGGGAAACGTTCTCCACAGTGAACGTACTAGTAAAGATTTTGTTGACATCCAGAATATGGCCACCAATGTCCTCACAGCGGCCACGGGTATCCAATTTACAGAAAAAGATATATGTTTCATTGTCACCGCTAATCAGGCGCCAGTCAATCTGAAACAAGGTCCCAGAAGTTGGGGGTCCATCGCATCTCATCTTCAAATCTGCTCCAACGAAAACCAACCTCTCCTCGTTCGATTCTGGCAGTTGGGTATCTAAACATTATCCAATTATAAAGATGTTATAAATTAAAAGAACCCTAAATGATATCTTGCAATTAATCCTCAACATTCAGCTTTTATCATAGTGGTGTCTATCGTTGGTGGAAATCTCTATTTACTCGTGCGAGGGATAAATCTTATATTAGCGCGTTAATAGGGGAAACAAGTTTAAGTGAGCACATGATTTCATATGTGCTTTTTACCCTTTTCTCTTTCTCTATCTGTTCTTATTTCCCTAAAATGGGCATGGCAGCCATTCCAGCCCACCTTTCCTTCTTAATCCTATCAGTCTCAAGATTTGTCAATCATGTTTATTGCCATTGAAAACCTTTTGAATACCTAGTTATGTGTATGGCCAGATCAAATGCTTACATGGTTGTTTTCTACTGTAACTTTTTATAATTTGACATCATTTCGATATATCAGGAAGAAGGTGTAACCAATTCCTACTCCAGGTATATATTCTACATTTAAATAATCATTTCAATACAGAATGTGAAAATCGGCCGACTAGACTGCACTTTGCTGACGGTGTTATTAATAGTTTATTAACAGTTCCTCATCAAACACAAAGAAAAGATTTAAAGAAGTTTTAGTTTTAAAAAATATGAATAATATATGCACATAATGCGATAACATTCTAGATTTATGTTTTAAAGCACGTAATGCTTTCTTTCAAAGTACATGTAATATCGTCGATGAAGTTAAAAATTGAAAGGATAACTTACATGTTATATCAAAGAAACAGATTAGCCATACTAAAAACAAACATATGTCCATGACGATCAGAGTGTCCTTTCCAATCGTTAACGACGTCAATGTGTTGAGGGATTACGACACAGTGGTTAAGAGTTTCCATTAATAACTGGTAAACGAGAACTAATTACGAATTTAAGCATGTTGGCGCTGTTCATAATTAAACACTTCATGTTTCGGTTTTGTAGATACCTGTCATGGGAGCATCATTTTTTTATAACTAAAGCTGAATAAATATGGAACGGGCTTAAAAGTGTTTTTGAAATTAAATGTGTTGATAAATATTTTCTCAACCAGCATTTTTTCGGGGCTTAGTGTATTTCAAGGTATGAAATCATGACATGTAGCCTACACAATGTCTTGTTTGAAAGAGGGAACTTTAGACTGAATGACAAGTAAAATGGCATGCATTATGTAGATTTTATTATGTAGATTTTATTATGTAGCTTTTATTAAGTAGATCTTATTATGTAGATTTAATTATGTAGATTTTATCCTGCGCCTCCTTTGAGTGTCCAGTGAATGAACCTCTATACCATGGTGTTCCCACGTCTGATATATTTTGAAATGTGCAAGTGTGTATTGACCTGAAATTACAAGTACCTTTTGTGTCTCAAAAGAGTATGAGCAAATTCTTAGACCTAAAAATAATGCTGTTTTCTGGTCAACTAGTGTAAACTTTATAAAGTACCAATCACCTTCAAAAATTATTACCCGTATTCTTAAATCAGTTTTTATCTTAAATCCAGTCTAAGTTAAACCAGAGTTTTATTGAACCTGACCTAGACCCAAAGTCCAGTCTAAGTCGGGTTCAACTCAATTTCTGTTCCTGGAAGTATGGTTTAGTTGAACAAAAGTCTAAGTTACGCTATAGTTTAGTTGGCATGGGGATGTAGTCTGCTGCCACTACGCATGCTCAGTAGTCGTCGTTTTTTCCTCAAGAAGACTAAAACTTACCCCAAACTTGCATGTTTGATGTATCTAACGATAATTTCACGGATATAGCCAGAACCCTCAATGAAAGGATTTCAATTCGGCACCTTGTTTGTCATGAATAACGGACATAAATGCTTTGAGATATGATTATCCTTGCAGACCCATTCAATACCATGTTATGGCAGGAAACATCTCCAGTGATCTGCAACTTTATGAATTTGACAAAACAAATAGTGGGGCGGCATAGCTTAAAATTGCATTAGTTATCAACTGATGGACAAATTTTTTCAAGAAGAATCCTTTTTGTTTACATTAGATTTTTTATGAACAAAATTGCATTGTATCGTCCTATTGTTCATTAACTTGTCACGGCCAGGTGCCAAAAGTGTTTGTTTTTTTAATCAGCTTTTGCTATTAAGAAATACTGTCCAAAGTGGTGAATTTATCTGATTTGATCCAATTTATTCCTTAATTCCTTTAGGTAGAACTCTTTCAATAACAGGTTTCATCAAGAATAATATTTCCAGGTTCATTATCTATTATATTACAAAACAACATATATTTAGTTTTCAAAATTTAAGTGATAATGTATTACTTCTTATCCAATTTGTTACAACTGCCATTGATTTAATTAAGGAGGTCTATAGACGGTACCTATAAGAATATAATTATAATTTTTTTTTTTAATACTGTTTCAATAGAACTTTCCATACAATTGAATTGAATTGTATTGAATTGAATTGATATCTTTATTTATACACGGTTCAAAAAGCCCAACCAGTTACAAGACTGATTTCCATTGGGGCCGTGTGAAACAATGTAAATACATCAAATTGAACATAGAAATGATAATGGTACATCAAATGACATATTTAAAACAAACAAGAAATAATCAAGATAAATATCTAAAACAATAACGATAGAATAGTACTGCCGAAAAAGTATATCTATATGAATAAAAATAATCATGAGTGTCCAAACAAGAGTACTGTATATATACTTCAAATTAAAATAGGTAATACGAATAGTTACTAGTGCATATAAACTGCCAGAAATGATATATACAAAATATTAAAAAAATAAAATGGGGTTGGTCAAGATACATTATTACAATTAAGGATATGATTACAATTTTATTTTATTTAAGTCACTAAAAGAACACTTGAAAGTGAATTAAAATAACAAGCACAGCAGATAAACTCTATTATTAAATCATTTTTGGATAAAATGAAATGAAATGAAACTATATTACATCGTATGGAAATTTAAAAATACCCGAACAGATGCATACACAACAATATAAATTCAAACAACACACAAATGGACACATCAAAAATAAGAAGGAAACATTCGAAAGTTCATAGACATATTTGAGCATAGTATACTGTATATGATTATAAATTGGTTATTCTTTTAAGTCCTGTTGTGAAACTGTACTTGGTTTGTGCAGCTTGCAATTCGTGTGGTAGTGAGTTCCATAGGCAAGCGCCTCTGTACACAAATGTGCGTTTGGTACTATCCGTTTTAGGCTGGATTGTTTTAACACATAGATTGCCACTTCTCGTATTATATGGTCTTTCTCTGAACGAAAATTTATCAATTAGATAAGAAGGGGCTTTTTTATTAAGTATATTGAAAGTCATTGAAGCGATATTTTCTTTCCTTTTCTGTTCAAACGTATAAGCTTCCCGATGAATCCCAAGGGTATCATTTATTATTCGAGCTGCCCGATTTTGAATTTTTAGGAGATCATTTTGAAGGCACTTTCCACAGTTTCCCCATATTACATCACAATAGGAGAGGTGGGATAAAATCAATGCATTATATACTAATTTTAATGTATCTTTACCAACAATATTACGTATTGATTTTATTATATACAATCCACTACTACATTTCTTTTGTACAGATTTAATATGGTCTGTCCATGATAAAGTTTCATCCACAATCACTCCTAAATGCTTGCATGTAGTAACTCTTTTCAGAGGGGTTCCATCTATGTTAATATTCAAATTTGTATTACTAGCTAGTTTTAGACGATTTTTTGTTTCTAGTACAATGTATTCTGTTTTATTTATATTTAAACTTAACTTATTGACATCAAGCCATTTTTTCACATTTACTAAATCTTCGTTTACTTTCCAGTTCAGAAAAGTCATTACTCGCATAATATAAAATAGTGTCATCAGCATACATATTTTGTTAGTACTAAGGGTAAATCGTTGATGTGCATACTAAAGAGAAGAGGTCCAAGGATGGACCCTTGTGGAATTCCAGATTGAATAGGTAAACACTCAGATGATATACCATGGACTGTGGTTTTTGGTATCTCCCATACAGATAACTTGTAAACTAATTAAGTGTGTGTTGTCCAATACCATAATATTTTAATTTTTCAATTAGTAAATCAAAATCAATTGTGTCGAAGGCTTTCTTCAAATCTATCATTACAGAGCACACTTCTTTGCCTTGTTCAAAGCTTTTCAGCCATTCATCTGTCGAATTCAGCAATGCAGTGGCCGTTGAGTGCAGTGGCCGGAAGCCAGATTGATATACATTGATTACATTATTAATGTTCAGATAGTCATATAACTGATCAAACACTACACGTTCTAGTACTTTCGAAAGTATTGGCAATATTGATATCAGTCTAAAATTTGTGGGTTTATTTGTTCCACCTTTATGTAGAGCACTTACTCTTGCCTTTTTCCATTCGATAGGGACACATCCAGTACTAATAGAGGTATGTATAACATGTGTTAAAGGTTCATTAATACTGGAAATTGCCAGCTTAATTAGTTTCATCGGTATCATATCACATCCCATTGCTTTGTCATTTGACAGTTTCAACAATTGTTTTTTTACTTCATCTATGGTTACTGGAATAATTTGAAAGATATTGGTCAGCGTATGCAGTAAGAATTGCATAACATTGTTGATTGCATTTATGTGCCTCGTACATTGAATGACACTAGCAAGTGTTGAACCAACTTATAATCGAAATTTTGAGATATGAATATAGCGACTCCTCCTCGTATCCTTCCAAGTCCTTTACTTGTGACAAGGTCATAACCTGAAAGGCCAATGGCAGATAATTTGTGTTTTAGATCAGATAATTTTAAAATGTGATCATCGAAATGTGTGTGTGCTCTGCGAATATTACAATGTTAAAATAGGGAAATCATTAGAATTATGCTTCTGAAATTCCGTATCAAAATGCCTTTGTATGTAATAAAAAAAAACATCCATACTGGTAAGTATCATCATTAGGGTCAAAATCAAAATTAAACTTGCGATCATGAGAATTCCTTGTTTCTACTTAACAATCTTAAACTTATCGATCGAGACAGAGTATAATGAACATTTGCAGTTTGTTCCCTAGAATATATATCATGGAATTCATCATTGTCCACTGAGCGAAAAGGAAGTATTTCAGGCACAGCTATATTCAAATAACTTCAAGTTTTTTGTGTAGCATGTAAAGAGAAAGTGAAATCTAGTCCGGAGATACAAACACAGAAATAACAAAAACATAGTAAGAAAAGTATAGACGGCACGAGGCAAAAGATGAAAGATGAGGACACACGAACAAATATACACAAAAACGAAAGTCTGTGACGAAGTAATGATTAGAATGAACATTAATAGGCGGAGTAACATGATTTGGCAATCGGCATGAACCCTCGAGTAAAGAAAATACGAGCAATGCCTTTCAGAATATGAAAAATTCTGTATAACAATAACAAAAACATAACATTGAGAGGTAAACCATTTTTTACATAAACACATTTTTCCTAGAGAAAAAAAACCTGACTCATTACTTCTAAAAGATTATTTTAATATGGAATGCCTCTTGCTAGAAAAGAGAGAAAGAGAGAGAAAGAGCAAGAAAGTATATTTATCTATTTAGAACAATATTCATACACGATGACAATATCAGGCAAAACTGTTTTTTACATTGGTCCTATATATATACATGGTAACATACAAAATAACAATGAAACAAGCAAAACAAAAAATTATAACAGGGATATTAAATAGTAGGCCTGTGACTTTATATGAACTAATCAGCGACTAGAGACAAGGATGTAAATTTATAGATTTTCCCAGAATTACACAAATGAGATTATCTACTGATTTGTAACACTGGAAGAAAAAAATTAACTGCACCGAAAATGCAGTTAACTCTTTCATTAACAGAATTAGAATTTCACCCAGCAAACCCATACGAAACAAAAAGCAAACACCCATAAATCATCGACACATCTGAACTACCAGTCACAGAAGCAACATATTCACTCACCAACAACTCCAAGAGCAACCACATATTTAGGAATCATCACCTTGCATGATTACCGATGGGTCTTGTGCTTTATTAGTATACAAGTTATAGATTTGGGCTTAGAATCTAGATCTACTTCGATTTTCGGGCATTATCCGGTAGGCAGTATATCTCCTTGTCTTTTGATTTGATGATAACAACCAACGTGATCATTGTTTTAAAGGTATAAACCAGTTTTGGAAACGCCCCCTCTCAAAAAAAATGGAAGCTCTTATTACCAATCATGTGAAAGAATATGTTTTGACTAAAACGTGATAATACAAATTTCGCCGGGAATTTTTGTTTATCATTTTGATGATTCCAGAACCTTGCAGAAGTTGCAGTACACACCAATACTGGTATGCTAGATGATCAACCTTTTCTGATCGATTCCACAACGTTTCTTTCACAATGCAATCGCATGACCAGAACTGGTCTATACCTTTATCGTTAGTTATCGTTAGCATTTGATGAAAGAAAATTAGACCCTAGAGTATAAGACCTAAGTTAGATCTAGATGTATATGTAATTTAGTCTACATGATACTTGATAGATCTAGGCAAGGGTAGATGTAGACTAGTCTCTGCTGCAGCCTTTGTACAGGACTAGTCCTAGATGTGGACCTAGAATGTAGATCTAGACTACTCTATTTTGTAAGATCTAAATTAAGGAGTTAGGTGTAGTCTGTATCTTACGGTAACAAGTCGGAATCTAGACTAGATGTAGAATGGTATGTAGTAGGCACGTTTATTAAAATTATTAAGCTCTTTATCATGTTTTCTTAATTTATTTTTTCTTTTGACAGAGTCAGATCAGAGATGGAGTGGACCTTGAGTGGTATCCACCGAATGGACCTTTAGTCCAAGACTCAAAAGTTCTCTCCTGCCATGTCTCCACGGGCTGGACTTAGTTCTCATCCTATCTCGGCCTCAAAGAAAGGGTTTGGATATGCAGAATGTACTCAAGCTCAATGTGTAGGTAAACAGCTACATACTTTGCTAAGCGGCCTTGTGAAGTGATCTTTTAATTAAAATTTGTACACCAATATTAAAACAAAGGTAAGGTGTTTTTATCTTGGTTCTTTTAGACATACACATAGATAAGTTACCGATATGTGTTGTTGAATGTGTAATCTTTAGTTACATAATGATTACAGGGTCAAGGTTCTGGATTTCATTAGATTTTCTATGTACACTCACAAACTGATAATTCCGTGTAAGGGGAAGTCAACCATGAAATGTCTAAGTCATAGATAAGTAAATACATCAGTGACAATTCTTTTCCTGAGAAATATATATTTGCTCTCTTCATGACATATATGTATCTCTGTTTTTAATTTTAGGTTGCTACTTCATGACATCTGGACTTTTATCCTAAAGTTTTTGTCCATCTCTTCAAGTTGAAAAGTTAAGCAGTATCAATTATCATATTTGATCTAAATATCAGTTTAATATGTCCTATGGGAACTCAGTGTTATAGTGCTCTGGTTCACAACATTAGGAACCAGAGCAATATAACACTAAGTTCCCATAGGACATATATTTATTCAGATGGTCATATCTCAGCTGCAACAATAAACATATTCAATTGGTTTTTCGACATTCAGACAATTGTTTTGATGCTCATTTAGGAAAATGAAGAAACAAATTAGAAATTCTAAAAATAGATTTCTATGATGTCACAGCTTCGGTTCTCTATATAGATCTTGATATCATGGACTGGTATCTTTCTTTTACAACTACCACTTCTTGTAAAATGAGATTTACAAATGTATTCATCTAAAGCTATTACAAAGGGTCCAGTCAAAGTACTAAACTTTGCCAGCGGGCTTGAGACTTCTGGTATGATAAGATGTTATCGTTCACATGGGTACCTGGCAGGAATTAATTCTTTTAAATGCTAGAGCACCTTAATGGCAGCATAGCTAAGCCGGGGTAATAATTTCCAAGTTTGGAAACGCTTAGTGATTGTAATAAGCGCTATATAAAAACTGAGTATTATTAGTATGATGTTTTAAAGGTACTATGTCCCATTTGCTGGCCAAACAAATGAAAAGATTACATTCCAAGGGCATTTGAAAGAAAATACTAGAACTTCCCTAAAAGGAAGGGGGCTTGAAAATGTCTTTAAGTGAGGAAAAAACGACTATTAGTTGTCAAATCGACTTTATCGAGCTAAAGAGCCAGTAAGTAATAGTCTGATTTTCAGACAATTGTACCAAATGGTCGTACGTTTAATGCTGCGCAAAGATTCTATCAGTTTAATTTTGGCCATTACAAGAAGTGGGTTATTGATGTAGACAAATGCTCATGTACCCTTTACAGCTTATGTTGTGTATGTTATTACCAAAGAAGAAAACAGCCAGTCAGTCACTTAATAGTGTCTGACAGTAAAGTCGGGCAAGTAAACGGTGTCCTTCCATAATCTGAATATTAGGAAATCTTCGGGCTCACTTCATTTAGATGCACCCTGCATATAAATGGATTAGATGCCTTGTATTTTTATATTCGGAAAAATAATGTTTGTAACAACCTAAGATTTGCCATTTTTAATTACTGGCTTTCCTGTTGTCTATAATATCCAAATCATATCTTTGTGTTTATTCTTGTTATGCTTAAATGATATAAATCCTATTATATACCTTACTTTAAGAATCTTTCTTAATCCTGCCATCTGATTGGTTAAAAGTGAAGTCGTGTTTTTAACTATGCCCGCTCAAATGAACTAAGCCTATTTTTAAATATGCCCGCCTAAATGTTATATTTGTCAAGTCGAGGTGAGGGAGATATTAGGGGCTTTTCGTGTGTGTGGACGAGGACGGCGTTCCCGTCCTCTAACGATGCGAATCTTCTACTTTTTATCATTTTCTCTTTCTGTCTTTCCTTCTGTTATTCTTTGTTTCTTCTTTCTATCATCTTCTCTTATTATTCTTTGTTTTTATCATTCTATCCCAATCTCTTTCTGTCTTTTCTTATGTTATTCTTTGTTTTTCTATCATTCATCTTTTCTTCTATCTTTCCATTTTCGTCTAGTTTGTATCACTTTCTCTTTCTGTCTTTCCCTATGTTATTCTTTGTTTCTTCTTTCTATCACCAATGGCGTGCGACCCATGCCCCGACGCACAGTGGGCCAGGGAGGAACCAAAGTGTGCCAAAACTAATTTCTGGGGATTTATTTGCTATAAATCCATAGGAAATATTTGGATGTCCAGGGATTTCCGCTTAAATGGTATTAACAACATTTTCTCTGATATCTAAGCTTTAAGTTGATACCAGATTTGGCTGCCCGATTGTGCCCGTTATTATGTTAGAGCCGTTTTCTTTGCAACATTGCCCCGAAAAATGTGTTTATTTTTGGTCCGCGGTGTCAGAACAAGTGTCACGCGCCCCCAAGCGCCGTGATTTATGACCGCGAATCCTTCATGATTCAGCCGCGGACTAAAAACAAACATATTTTTCGGGACAATGTGGCAAGGGAAACGGCTCTAACATGACAACGGGCAAGATCGGGCAGCCAAATTTGGTATCAACTTAAAGCTTAGACATCAGACAAAATGGTGGTATTAAAATATAAGCGGAACTCTGCGGAAATCTAAACGTTTCCTCTGGATTTATGAAAAACATGGATAATTAGTCCATTTTTCAGTGAATTAACCTTTAATATATCATGAAGATTGTGTTTCTATACATTTTAACCAATTCATGCAACGAAATAAACTATCAGGGATATGTGAGAGCAATTTCATATCAATAACTTAAGAACTTCATGTTAAATTGAAAGATTTATAAAATAAGTCACTTTTGCACTAAAACTGTGAATATGTAGGATTTTGCTGTTTGAAGGAGTAAATTTATTCCCTAGTTGTGCTTACCGGAATTAAATATTTTACTGAGGTATTCCTCAATGTATTACAGTTCAACTGGTCAAGAAGAGAATTGAAGAGAAATAAATCACCAAAAATGAGTTTTGGCGCACTTTGGTTCCTCCCTGGCCCACTGTGCGTTGCCATGGTTACGTGGACGAGCGTTGAATCGGCTGTGCGTAAACGAAACAGTACAAATGTGTACCGATTATGCCTAATAATAATCGATGGACGTGGGGAGGAAAAGCGCCTGCACATGCAGTGTAGCAAATTCTCGCAAAAAGAAATACCATACATGGAAAGCTTAGGTTTGGGCGGACATTTTGAGATTAACATCACTGCGGGAATCGGCCGGAATCCTAATAAACATGCTACTTTTATAAAAAATTGCAATTTTTTCTTTTTTTGGTGAACTTTAATGCTCATTTTTCCCAAAATGAAGCTTCCATAAATGTTGTCATTGTATTTTCTAATTGGGTTACCAATAGGCAAGATTTGCACGCAGTATCAAGTTGATTGCTTTTCCCTTCATAAATTCTCAACACCTATTTTAAAGTTGCCACTTTTATCATTTTTGGAGCAACATATAGATTTTCCCATGTTCGCAGGGGTATATGACACTTTTAAAACTCGCTAAATATTAAAATATGGGTGGAAAAATATTCTTTAGAATGTTTTCTTCCCCAATTTCCCAAATTTTGAATTTTAGCACACTTTGAGGCGATTCTGGCCCACTGTGCGACGTGCCGGGCAGCATGCTAAGACATTTTAGATGTCATGCTTTACTCCATATATTTACAGAACAGTCATGAAACATTGAACATCAGACAAATCTAACAAATTAAAAAAGGAATCACCCCCCCCCCCCCCCCCCTTCACACACATATGCCATTCCGATTTGGGGGATTCAAGTTATAGGCAGCCTTAATCCGCACCTGAACAATAGAATCATGGCAAGCGGCACAAAAGCGATCAAACTAGCGTTGAGTGGCCGAGCGCGCGAATAGTAAAAAGCTACTAGTATATGACAACAGATGCTTAAATGTTGAGCTCGCCGTTGACTTGTTTGTTATTATTTTGCGTCTATTCAGTCCCCAAATAACCGATAAAGGTGTACGTTAGATATAGTATTTGATTGTGAATCCTAACTTTTC
The DNA here is from genome assembly GCA_035222895.1 of Strongylocentrotus droebachiensis. Classification (NCBI taxonomy): domain Eukaryota; kingdom Metazoa; phylum Echinodermata; class Echinoidea; order Camarodonta; family Strongylocentrotidae; genus Strongylocentrotus; species Strongylocentrotus droebachiensis. Next base: position 24,282 of record JAVYIG010009521.1, read on the forward strand.
CTTTCATACAGTATATATTAAGACATATTATGTCTGTTTAACCTTATGTTTTCTATTTGTTTCCATGACGCACCGCCCCACGAAAAAGCGTTGAGTCGCCGAGCGCTCGACTACGTAGTAACAAATTACAGGTAGGCTATATGACAACAGATAATTTATTGTTGAGCTCGCCGTTGACATGTTTGTTATTAAGCAAAATGACACAAAAACGTGTTTCTCGTCCGGAATTAAACACATAACAGAGAAGGCAGGGCATTACTTGTTAGACTATATTGCAATTTTTTCAAAGATGGCTGCCAATTGCTTATTATATAGCTGGCCAAGCTATCACTTCTGTATTAATTTAGAAGATATTTAAACAAAATATATATCACAGTCAATTTTTTTTTTTTTTTTTTTTTTTGGGGGGGGGGGGGGCCAATAAACAGAACACTAAAAAATAACCTCTTTTGGGAGTGTATTTTAAGTGATTTTAAAGTATGGTGCCTTTTGAACTAGATTTAAACGTTATCGACACGTCCCTTCATTTAAAGAAAAAAGATACTCCTGTTCACGTTTTCATCTAACCTAAAAAACACCAATTTATCACGCGACTGGAGTAACGTGATTCCACTTACCTCTGTAAATCAAGTGTTTATGACCAAATAACCACTTGACCAAGCAACGAGTTTTGTATCCGTTAACCGATGGTGGTGATAAATAAGTAATTATTTGGTCTTTTAAGCACCTTTATCGATTGGTTTCACATGTTATCCAAGGTTGATGGTAATAATCACGTTACTTACACCGGCTAATCGTCTTTTTGTTCTGTCCGTGAATCTCTGGTTGTAGTAAATTAGTAATTTTGAGGTGTCTTACACACCTCTTTTGAATGGTTTCAAAGTTACTATAACTTTCTTGGTGATGATCACGTGGCTAAAACTGATCTAAGCTGTGAATTCGTGATATTTAGGTGTGAAGAATTAGTAATTATTAGGTGTCTTAAAACACCTTTTTAAATGGTAGTCAAAGTTGCCATAAGTTCCGCGGTGATGATCTCGTGACTCAAACGGATTATTAATATAAACTGGGCATCCGTGATTTCCAGGTGTGAAAAATTAGTAATTCCTGGGTGTCTTGATGGTTTTGGTGTCTTGGTGGTGATAATCCCGTGACTGTTGGCATATTTCTATTTGCACCAGTTGATAACTGACTGTTGGCATATTTTCATTGCACCAGTTGATAACTGGTCTGTGTGCATATTTCCAGTTGCACCAGTTGATGACTGACTGTTGGCATATTTCCAGTTGAACCAGCTGACACCAATTAATTTGCATATTGAATATGGGGTGCGTGCAGATCTATGTTTTTTAACAATTTATCTGAATTTACAGCATATTTTTTAATTACTGATGATTTAGTTATATGCAATTCATTTCGAAAATACTACAAATATAAATTAACAGTCATTAGGACATTTCGCTACTTCGTATAAATTACATTTAATTAAACATGAATAAGGGAAACATTAACTGTGAACTAAAATAATTTCAATAAAATACAAGTATATGAAAAAAATTCGATTAATTAAATTATGTAAGTCTACTTATTACCAATGCCTTTACATTGGAAATACAGACGTACCAGTATTGAAGTGTTGTTGCCATTTAACTGGTTGGAAGTTTTACCAAATGGTTCTAATAGCTCAGCTAGACCAGTTGAATTCTAACTGGCCTGGATCAACTTGATCATTTAGCCCATTTCAATTTCCAGGGTTACCAGTTGACATTAACTGGTTCATCAACTGGACCAGTTGTGACTAGCTTTCTCTTCTGGGATGTTTGCACCCACCCCCTCCCCTCCCCACCCCCTCCCCTCCCCACCCCCTCCGTATTTATGGCCAAAACACGACGTTCAGAAACGGGATGAGAACGTCATTATTTTGGTTCATTTATTGTGTAACATTTGCGTAATTATTGGGTTGAACGCGGGTTACAGTAACATATTTCCTCTTCGACGTAAATTTTACGTGAATGAAGAACATGATTCATCTCAAGTCAACCTCGTAATATTCACGTAAATTTCACGCAGATATTTTGACTAAAACTATCACTAACGCTTCACGTGTTTCTGTGACGCGATTCTAAAACTTCTAAAGAATGTGATAATTTCGTTTATGAAGATGTTATTTCATAACCAAACAAAAACGGGAGTATTAGGTTTACAAACCATGGTCTCCAAGGTAGGGATAATCACGTTATTATAATGGTGATATTGCAGTGACAATTGCGTGATTTAGTGTACGTGTGTTTTAGGTGACCTAGTGCAATAAACGTATTAACACATTTACGTAAATGTCAAGTGTTTGAAGAACGTAACTCTCCTCAAGTCGATACCTTGATATTGACGTGATTTTCACGTGATTTTGTTTATTAGGGGGGGGGGGGGTCCGGAATAGTAAACAAAAAAAAAGGAGGCGGCGGCCAAAAAGGAGGCGAGCGGGGATGAAAACACTTCGTTTTTGTTATTTGGCCTTATTTATATGTATTTAGTACCGATAGAGGCGACCTTAGATTTATATTTTCTTCGAAAGATAAAGTGCCCCTGATTTGTAGACTGAACTCTATCTTTCAAACGCAACTCATCAGAACTTGAAAATATGACGGCGGCATATTAGGCCAAAAATATGCTTAGCGTCCTGCCTTTTTGAAAAATAGGAAGGAGGAGGCCTTTTTTTCTTCTTTTTTTCTTTTTCAAAGTGGCCGCTTGGTACATTTTCCCTGACAAGATGGTTGCAGGTTTTTTTGTTTTGTTTAAATCAGAAATAGATCCATTTTAACAGTGTTTTTCATATTTTTTTACTTTAAAAAAAAGAAGAAAAAAAAGGAGGGGGCCCCCTAAAAGGAAGCGGGCGGGGACGCTAAACATGTATATTTTTGTTAATGGCCTTATTACGTTTGTTTAACTTAATTTTTTCCATGACGCACCGACGTATGAAAAAGTAATAACAAAAGCATGGCCCGAATTCACAACGTAAGTCTGAGGACAAACCCGGTTTGATCAGACCAAGGTTTGTACAAACCTTGGTCTGAGCTCAAACTTGGTTTGTCCTCAAACCCATTCCACAAAGGAAGGTTTGTACAAACCTTGGTCTGTAATTCCCAAACCTCAGACCAAGGTTTGTAAAACTAGTCTCAGCCATAGGGTTTCTAACATAATTTTTATGGGCTAGGGTTTAAATGTTAAGAATTGAAAAAAATGTTAAACTAAGCATTCTTAGTACGATCCGGACATCTTAATGAGCAATCTTGAAAAGATGATGGTTAGAACATCTCTGAAATAAACTTTTGAGTTGCATTTTCATGAATTAATCGAACCAAACTGGCGCGCCGATGCAGAAAGTGCCCCACGTACTCACATTTGTGTGGTGCTGGTGAAGCACTCAATCTGACCCAGAACAAATTGACATATATCGGCACCTGAAAACCTTCGTTAGATTAATACATCTAAGGTTGTCAAGGGCTCTTTTAAATTAACTGTAAGAGTCTTATTGTTTTGGGGGCTACAAATTCTTATCAATAACATAATAATGATTTAATATGAATTAAGTTTTTATTGTGATTAATATATTAATTCATTTGATTGCAAGTCGCACATCCTCCTTTCATGCCATTTTAGTTTTGCCTTGTATATTGTTTTCTATATTTAAAAGTCTTAAGTTTATACTTGTTAATTACTATAGATCTATATAGTTATTTTGTTAGAATGGTCAATCAATTATTATTTTAACTAGTTCCCCGTTTGTTTCCCTAACTGGCCATTTTTTTCACATCAAAATTGTAACTGGTAAATGATTCATTTCCATATAATATTAATTTAAACAAATTCCTCTATGGCCATCTTTTCTTTCTCTCTCCCTCTCTCTCTCTCTCTCTCTCTCTCTTTCTCTGTTCCCGTCCCTCCTCTCTCTTTCTACCCATTTTTTTTTTCTCTCTCTCTCTGTGTCTTCTTCTTCTCTTTCGCAATGAAACACATAATGCAAAACCATGCAAACACACACATATGCACACCCCCCCCCCAAAAAAAAAAGGAAGAGAGAGAGAGAGAGAATCTGACGCATATTTATTTCCGTTATCTTTGTAAATATATGAAAGCAAGAGTATTGTATTTGTGTTTTCATGTTTTACATAAATAATTGAGCATGCAACACAATAGTAATTTACCGTTTGTTCAAACAATGCAGTTCACATTTGTAAATTTTGTAGCATGCTTATATGAAATATAGCCCACTAGAGGTTAAGAGAGGCTCTGGAAGGCCAATTAAAAGTCTCACTGTAGCGCTATTAGCAGAAAGAAAATCAGAAATACAACAAAGTGGGTGACGAAAATTCAAATTTGCACATAATAGTTCTTTAATTCTGATTTCGCCTAGTACAGTAAATAATAACATTTGTTCGAATACTCTCCCCTAGCTGACCACCAAATAATATATATTGACCCACCCCTCAGCTAAGCAGTGTATACAATGCTAATTATAGTTAAATATGGTGCATTTAATCTATAGAGAACACTTAATTACAAATACCGTCAGAGTGACAACAAATACTTATCAACTAAACATAACATCAAAAATATTCCCCCCCCCCTTCCCCCGGCCCACTGAAAAAAAAACTCTTTAAAAATGTTATAGCCAAGAATTGTTTTAGGATTATGCCATGCAAAAATATTTCTTTGGTAGACCCAGCACAGATTATATAAAGACAAACCATTCGCAAAAGTAATATCATTATTGTAATTCACTGAGAATTTAGACAATTCAAATTACTATATTACCAAATGAACATTCCTAACATGTCACATTTTGGCCAAATACAAAAATGAAACAAGATTGACTAAGAAAAAGAATAAACAAATTTGTTCATATAAAGAAATAATCTACATACCCTATAGTCGACCTCCAAGAATCAAATGTTATTCATATGCCCTAGCATCAAGCTGTCAATTCAGTGCACACTCAGAAAAGATCTTGGCATCGTGGCTGCTACCAATCCAGGCCACCTTGCAACGATACTAGTTATTTTCCCAGCATAATCACAGACAACCTGTCAATATGAAATAACATGTTGGCATTCATTAGTTATGAAAACTCACTCATTTCGCACTTCAGATTGGCTGTAAAATGTATCAATTTCACTTGTTATTCATGATAATTAATGCAAATGCAGTTCAATATTTGATAATTGCTGTTCAATATCTATTTATACAACAAAAATTGGAAGAAAATGCTAATTACCCTATATTTATTGACTGATGAAGTATTTCTTCATTTTTAACTCATGTTTTTCATTGTTGATCTTGTAACAACGTAAACAAAAATAATCTCACTGTTAACAATACATGTTGAGCCTAAAACGACAACAAATGCTTTGTGTGTATGGGGGGGGGGGGGGGGACTGGGTACACACTCACTCATCTTTTTTTATGGTAAATGAACCTGTTTGTTTTTCTATATTTTAAAATATATAGTGGTAATTGCCATTGGTCAATTTACATGCTTCTCTTTGTGTTTTGTTCTTTCATTGATCAATGGCTATAAAAACAGTGTCCTAATTGCCATGGCCATCAAATATATTAATGAGTGTTAGGATTTTTAAGTTTAACTATCCATTGGATAATCTTAACTTTGTACAAAGGCAGTGAAATGAGTAGGGGTACGGGAATATTACTTTAATATCCATTTGGCCACTAGAAATCTTGCATTGGTCACCAATAAATTAGCATGGATGTACAACACACAAGACTGGAGAGTGTATATATAATGTGGAAATTGTGCAACCTAAGCAAAAAGGCCTAAAGGGAAAGCCGTGCCGAATCCAGTCATGATGTATTCATTTATTCTCACCTGAACATCGATGGAGTACCTGTTCTTCCTATTGAAGTAGTACCTGGCTCTTGCCCCACCAGGGCTCCTGATGTAAACATGTGTTCCATCAACAGCACCCACAACTCCTGGAAATCTGCAGTACTGGAAAAACTGCTTTTGAATAGTAGTTACTTTTTGCCTTGTTGTAAGTTTGTAACTTGTAGGAAACTTCATGACTTCCCCCCCTTTCTTCTGGCAACGGCTTCGGAAACATCCCTCACTACTCTCCATTCGGCAAACAGATGACTGTGACACGGCATGCCGCCTCCTCACCGTGCATCCTTTAGATCAAATTACCCTAAAACAAAAGAAGAAAAAAAAACATTCAAATAAATCATTTTTTTGCTGGTTTATGCTATTATAGTTTTGCATCCCCAACTGTCACTGTCACTTTAAAAAAAATTATCCTGATTTCTAGATTTGGTGTGAATCAGTTTAACATAAAAGACAAAATTGTCCATGCCTTTTCTAATCTCCTTCACGGCTGCACCTTTTGTAAAATTTAAGTACACAAAACAACAAATCACAAACTTGTTTCCAACACATAATCTGAATAATTTCCTCATGTATTAAAGCCAAATAACAGTATTGGCAAATGCCCCACACACAAATTATGAAAATTATGCTTTCATCACCTACCATGTGAAAGAATAAATATCATAACTGATCTATCAATGTATGGAATATGACAGAAAATGCTTAGAAATTGAATAAATTTATGTAAACGCACATGTGCATGGCATTGGGGGCTTGCACGGTCGTAGGCAGACCAGCGGAGCGGGGCAAACGAACAGTGAATTTAGGCGGTCAACATGAATTGAAATATTTCTGCATTTTAATAACGACACTAGGGTTGGATTTTACAACAGAAGCCCTTTTTTATAGCTATGTTAACAATATTCATCAAGTAGTTTGGCCATGTTTTTGAATTTGAATTCAAAGTAGACTCTACCTCTACCTAAAACAAAAGGCTCATCCTCCAGCGGGTTTTCCCAGTCTCAGAGGCCTCTGCCCGGTTGTGCTGCTATAGATCTATATTGCTCCAGCTCCCCCTCCAGGTACACCAGTTCATTATGCTGAATCAGCTGCATTTCTACCATCTTTACTGAAGTGAAGATAAAATGAAACAAATGTTTAAACAATGTTTTTAAAATAAAGAAATGTTACTTAAGTTGTAAGTTGTGGCATGTACTTGTGACTTTGTGGGTGATCCTGGCTCTGGAGACCAAGCCAGTTAATTAAGACAATTAGAACCAGATCTAAATCTTATAAAAGCTTTGCTTGTCAGTGCCATTCAACTTGGGAAACATTGGCATTGCTGATGCCACTTAAATTTCTATTTACCATGGTGGCATGGATGAAACAAGTGATTGACATCATTGCCAGGCCTAGCCTAGGCTAGAGCCTGGCATTGGCATTATCATGAATTTCACAAGTGATTGACATCATTGCCAGGCCTAGCCTAGGCTAGAGCCTGGCATTGGCATTATCATGAATTTGTAATAACTAGTGTAGGTCTAGATCTAGGCCTAGTATAAGGGTTTACAATGTAATGTACAGAAGTAAGAGATAAGATGCAGGGACTTGGGAAAAGGCTAGCTGCAACTATGGTTGCAACTATGGTTTTGGTTAAGAGTCATACTTAGAATAAAAGCTATTATTGTTGTTATTCAACATAATGCTACGGTCACAAATGTTCGTACGAACGATTCGCTCGTACGAATCTCCCTGTTTCTACGAATTTCAGAGTTCGTAGAGATTCGTAGATAGGGCATAGTTTCTTACGTCCTTCTTACGGAGTTCGTACGAACGCCGTTTAATTCGCAAGAACAACTTAAGACCTTCTTAAGAAGTTATACAATGGCCCTAGAGTTCGTACGTTTTTCTTAAGAACGCCTTGAGTTCTTCTTACGTCAGACTTACGCCAATCTTACGAGTTTTTGTTTTCGCAAGGTGGTCGTACGTGTAACTCACGGCATTCACAAGTCATTCGTAAGAAGATCTTACGATTTTTTTTAAATATTTGGTCGCGCTGCCGTATACTGTCGAAAAAATTCTATGACTGTTGAAAGTTTGATATTTCACGATGACAGTATTGCCAAGAAGGCTGCAACTGCAACCTCCATCAAGTGATTCTTGAACTTGCTGTTAGCATATCTGTTACTTCCTTTATTATAAAAGCAGTCATGTTAACCGAAGAAGTCAACAATTTCTTGCTCTGTGGTAGCATCAAAGTCATACTTCTCCTTTCTTAGTTTCCCCGTTACCTCATCTTCATCGCTATCAATCTGCCGTCTTGATGGTTCTCCCTCCTCCTCGTCGTCGTCGTCATCTTCCACCGCCTCCTCCCGGTCGCTTCCAATGGCCATCATTTCTTGATATCAGGCGCGCCGGAAGCAGTTTGGGATTGGGGTGGCAAACATTCCAGGGGGCTCACCTTCCCAGGCACGTAGCCAGAGTTTGATGTTTGGGTGGGGGGGGGGGGGGCACATACATGAAATCGATCGAGGTCAAAAAAGGGGTCTAAAAAAGTTCAACCGATCCTGGAATTAGTTGGAGTTAGTTGGAGTTTGTTCACGTGCCTCCCCCCCCCCCCCCCCCGTGGCTACGTGCCTGCACCTTCCAGGGGCAGAAGGAAAATTTGCATCACCACCACTCTTACATTTTACATGCAGGCCCCACGGAACATTTTTCAAAGTGGAGTATTAACGATCAGGTTAGAGTGTAGCGAGTGAAGCGAGTGTGGCGTAAATTGGCGTGGGGCCATGGGCTTTGGATCGGCGGGGGTCAAGGGACTAAGCCCCCGGAAGCTCATGGTTTTAGGCATTCAATTACGGTCAGATAAGCATCCAGGATCCCGCCTTAGGGCCCTTGGTGGGGTCCAGGGGGCAGAGCCCCCGGAAGCTTAGTGGTTTTAGGTTTTCAATTACGGTCAGATGAGCATCAAGGGGGTGGAGCCCCCGTAAACTCAGGGGTTCTCGACATTTAATTACGGGCAGATGAGCATATTTTGATACCTCATTTGTGACATTGGTAGGTCACACATTTTTTTCTCTCTCTCTCTTTCTTTTTCTCTTTTTCAAAAAAGTGAGGGGGGCTCGAGCCCAGAGCCGTTCTGCAGGCCCTGACATGAAGGCTTTCTAAATAAGCATATTTGTATGCCAAGCTGTTAAGTTGGGAATTAGTAATTTTCCAACAAACGCATAAAAAGGTATGATTTACAAACAAATTGAGCAAAAATACCGGAAAATCATGTAATTTCAGCAACGTTTGTAAATCACTGGTATCGAATTAGAAATCCCCCCCCCCCCCGCCAATTAGTACGCCAGTGTTCAGGGGCTCATGTCTTCTCACCATTATAATTAAAAACACATACACTTTCCCATCCTCTTACAATATTTCCACGATATGCGCGAATCGCATATATTATAAAAACCTCCATTGATAAATGTAGGGGCAAGCGGAATGTTACGAAATTTAATTCCTGTTAACTTTCCTTTTCTTTGAATGGAATATAATTTATATGTGATTCAATTCAGGTTTTGTTCTTTTTGTATGTTTCTTTGGTTGGGGCGAATGCCCCCCCCCCCCCCCACACTTCCGGCGCCTCTGCTTGATATTGTTGTTGCTGCTCTCCTCCTCTTTCTCCTTCCCCCTCATCTCTTTCCTTACGTTTTTTTCCATTCCCTCTCTTCCCTCAAACAGATTTCCCCTTTAATCCCATATTTCTTCGACAGGAGATGCACCCTCGACGAACACTATGAACAGAGTGAGGATTTGAACTTCGCGCGCTTATAACCGTTAAAACTCAAAATTTGCATAAATTGTGTACGTAGACATTACGAGCACCTTAAGGACGCCTTACGAACGCCAGGATTCGTTCGTAAGAAGACCATAAGAATCTCCGCTCGTAAGGCGTTCTCACGAACGCCGTAAGAGCCCTCTATGAACAACTTGAGGCGTTCTTACGGTCATCGTAATAATTTCAAGCTTCAAGAATTGTCCCTCGACCCTACGAAATGTACGAAGATCTTGCGTGGTTCTTACGATGTAATTACGGCGTTCGTACGGCAGCCTTACGAAGAAAGGGTTTCGTACGATGTTAAAAAAAATCTTGGACAGGACCATCGACCAATTTGCGATCTTACGAACGGTCTACGAACGGTCTACGAACGTTTGTTTTGTACGGCCTTCTTAAGAAGATCTTACGAAATGGTCTGAAAATCGTTCGTACGGCGTTCGTAACAGCCCGTAAGGGTATTTGTGACCAAGGCATAAACTATCCTGTTTGAGTCTTATATCTTGGTCAGGTGTATTCTTCCCCTTTCATTTGGCGTAATCGGCAGGATTCTTCCCCTTTCACTAGTCTAATTGGCATGTGTCATGGCATTGTTGACAACAAGACAAAATTAAACATGACAGTCATAGGCCTACTCAGATACAGATCTAAATACATGTAGTGTACTCTAGGCCCGGCTAGGTACTCTAGCCCACGGTCAGGGGGTGCGAGCTCCGCCGCCGCCTTGGGCGTTGGACTCGAGCTCCCTCAGACTCAGTCCCTGAACTCAAAATTGAGAGGCCATCGGATATGTAAACACCGAACATTTCATGGTAAATGGAAAGTTATAAAGCATATCACATATTGAAATGTCGATAAAGTAAAGAGTATGGATTCGACTACATGTACAGGTTTTATACTTACGATTTTAAGGAAAGGATCGAGAGATTGAGAGATTTCAATTGCACTAAAATCGGGCTGACCAGATACTATCGCAGATTGTTTTGGCGGTGAATTATTTGGATAAAATCAATCGAGCATAAATTATCTCCACCCAGTGCTGCATCCTGATTGGTCGATAGCTCTCAAACCAGGTTTGAGAAATTACAAACCTCCTATCTGACCAGTCTGTAAATTTCGGGTCTGATGACGTACATAAACCTGGTCTGAGGACAAACCTTGCTTTGTGAAATGTAATTTCAGACCAAGGTCTGAACTCAAACCTGAAACGCGTCATATGACGTACGAAAACCTTGGTCTGAGCTCAAACCTCCTTTGTGAAATGCATTTCAGACCAAGGTCTGAACTCAAACCCGAAACGCGTCATATGACGCACATAAACCTTGGTCTGAGCTCAAACCTTGCTTTGTGAATTCGGGCCATTATGTCTGAATATATACTGTATGAAAAGTTAGGATTCACGATCAAATACTATATCTATAACGTACACCTTTATCGGTTATTTGGGGACTGTATATATATATATAAATAATAACAAACAAGTCAACGGCGAGCTCAACAACTAAACATCTGTTGTCATAATTATACATGTATAGTAGCTGTTTACTATACGTAGTTGCGCTCTCGGTGACTCAACGCTAGTTTGATCGCTTTTGTCCGGCTTGCCAGATTCTATTGTTCAGGTGCGGATTAAGGCTGTCTAATGGGGCTTTCACATATACACTCCGGGGCCCGTACGGCGAGTAAAAACAGACTTTTTGGGGATTTTCGGCCGGTGTCCGGCCGGTTGCCGTAAATTTCCTACGGGCGCCTGGACAGTTTTTTAAGCCGTACGGGCGCCGTGGTGCTGAGTTGGCTGCTCCCAATTCTCCCGGCGTTTTTATCTGACCGTTAGGCCGTAGAAAGCCCGCAAAGGGCCCATAGGGCACCTTACGGGTCCCATGCGGGCTCCGGACGGTGCCCGGACGGGCCCCTCGCGATTTTGGGGGTCAATTCTCATGAGAAAAAAATTACGGGCGCCTTGCGGTGCTCAAGGGTTCCGTACGTGTACCCTAAGGCGCCCTTATGGGCCCCTCAAGAGCCCCGGGTGATATGCACAACAACAGGCGTCTTCCGTCCGGGGGCCATTTAAAATGAATATTGCCCGTGCGGGTCCCTCACGGCGGCATCTCGAAATGTACAACGCAGTTTTAAATACAGGAGGTGTGGATACCAGAGGACACATACAGAGTGAGTCGGAAAAATTGTTTGAAGTATGAATATTTAATCATGAGTTTCATGATATGTCTTGATAAAGTTATCCTCCCAGTATACAAATGATGCACAGGTTTGAGTGCGTCGGTAGGGAATGTGTGCACAAGGTACCTTGAATGGTTTCAGACCAAATTCAAAGGTACCGCGTGCACACAATTCCACCGACCCACGAATTAAACCTGTGCATCATCTGTTTTATAAGATGGGGCCCCAAAAATTGTCAAAAATACAAAACGTTGTTATTTTACAGATTTACCGGATGCATGGCAAAATCGTGCGTCCGGTAATTATTTTTTACCGGACGCATGATTTTTTTTACCGGACGCATGATTTTTTTTTACCGGACGCATGATTTTTAACTTATCATAAAATTTAAAAAAAAAAAAAAAAATTGTCAGTGCACATTCAACTGTAAACTTTTAAAAAAAAAATATATTAAAACAAAAATATATAACAATTTTTTTTTTTTTTTTTTAAAGGATATCGGTGGTATCGATAGCCGATATCGCGTGCATCCAGTAAAAATAATTACATGGTAATTGACCAATCAGATTGCAGGGATTTTTCTACCCATCTTATAATATATTTGGGTACCATTTTCATTTGAATCTACGCATGCATGACTGGACATTAGACAATCTTTACAAGACTGCCAGATCTCACTTGCGCCAAGTTGCTAGGTGAGGAATAAAATAATGTTTTGAACAAAGTTCAAGCATATACATGTATGTCCTGTTAACCCTCTGAAGGCAGACAATGCACAATGCGATACATCAGGATCGCATTGCACATTTTATTTTTTTGTTTAACCGTAATGTTTTTATTAAAAGTTAACTATAATGTTTTCAAATATATGTACATTTATTCTCTTCATTTTCATTTTCATTTTATTTTTATTTTGTATTTAGTACCTGTTTACTTCTGATTATGTTGTTGTTATTGCTTTTTCATGGAAACAAATAGAAAACATAAAGTTTAACAGACATATACGAAAAGAAAAGGAAAAGTTAGGATTCACGATGAAATACTATATCTAACGTACACCAAAATCGGTTATTTGGGGACTGAATAGTAACAAACAAGTCAACGGCGAGCTCAACATCTAAGCATCTATTGTCATATAGCTGTTACTACGTAGTCGTGCGCTCAGCGACTTAACGTTATTGTGTGATTGCTTTTGTCCAGCTTTGCAATTTCCCAGATTCTATCGTTCGGGTTGCGGATTTAGGATTTGGGAATCACCCAATTAAGTCTTTTTATTGGTCAGTAGAATAGGTGTACATATGATATAATGTTGATGTCTCGGCAAGGCATGTGTGTGTGAGAGGGGGGGGGGGATCTCGTGAACGAACGGACCCAAATGGCTAAGGCCCATCAGGATATTTGCATAGGCCTGTAGTAAAGTAGCAGATAATAATTAGGCCGTCATTTCCTATGCATAGATGTAATGTAAGTTTGTCTTTAAATACCGACTGTCCTAGTTTGGCTAGGAGGGAATAGACCACCAGGGTGCTCACTGACAGGTGGCTATCTCATCAACTGAGCTCTCGATTAACATAAGAAAAGAGGATCATGGGGACCAATGAGCACCGATTAGGCTTGTTTTTTATATAGAGGGAGCAAGTAGCTACTAGTAGTACAATGGGGCTTTAAAGGATCTTTATATTGGCAATAGTGGCATGTCGAGACGAAATGAGACAGAATTATCTTGGCTTGAGCCGCTAGACCTTGAGGAAATTTGAGATAACGAGAAGGGGTTAAATAAACACTTTGTTTTCAGGTGTGATTTTTCGTCTTTAGAAATGACAAATTCTATGGCTCTTCTAAAACGCGTAAAGAATAGAAAGAGACTACAGGACTAGAGTGCGTGGTTAAAAAAAGAAAGAACAAAAAACAATTATCGGCTGGTAAGCGCACGTCATAATAATTTGTTGTCTTTGAAAAGCGGCCAATGTAAGTTGGTCTTTTAAAAAGCGATTAGAAAAGAATGAACTGTGTCAAGATTACAAAACGTGTGATAAAGAAGGTGAGAACAAAATGTCAATAATAAATAGCCCGGTCCATTTCATTTTCGGAATTAAGAAACTGTTTACATATTGTTTCGGACTTTCTGGTTTTTGCAATTACGAACCCATTTCCATTTACAGAAATATAATTTGTGTGTAAACTATAGTAATTTAAAAAAAAATCTCAATCTCAATGGGGGGAGCTTGGGGGGACGTTAGCCCCCCCCCCCCCCCAAAAAAAAAAAATTAAACCATGACTTTTTTTTCAATTCCATACAAGTGATGTATATTGATATGTTCGTGATTTCACCTTTTTTTTTAAAACAAAATGCGCGTCTTATGGCTCCGAATATTCTCATTGGACAACGCCCCTATCGTCAGAGTCCAGCAGCCTAACATGTTAACCTATGGACTTTTACCCCCAAAATCGTTAAAAATTCTTCTTTTTTTTTTCTTTTTTTAAACGAAAAGCACATCCACCCCGACGTACGTTGACACTAGCTCTTTCATTGGAACCCTCATGTCCCATTGACTTTTGAAAGTTCACTCACCGTAATTTGGTCAAAATAGGTCGCTAGCTCGCCATTGCCAATATAACACATGTGAAACAAGTCGAACTTTGAACGCAATTTGCCACGCGATTGTAAGGTTATAGGTTAAGCACACGACGTACATAAACCTGGTCTGAGGACAAACCTTGCTTTGTGAAATGTAATTTCAGACCAAGGTCTGAACTCAAACCTGAAACGCGTCATATGACGTACGAAAACCTTGGTCTGAGCTCAAACCTCCTTTGTGAAATGCATTTCAGACCAAGGTCTGAACTCAAACCTGAAACGCGTCATATGACGCACATAAACCTTGGTCTGAGCTCAAACCTTGCTTTGTGAATTCGGGCCATTATGTCTGAATATATACTGTATGAAAAGTTAGGATTCACGATCAAATACTATATCTATAACGTACACCTTTATCGGTTATTTGGGGACTGTATATATATATATATAAATAATAACAAACAAGTCAACGGCGAGCTCAACAACTAAACATCTGTTGTCATATACATGTATAGTAGCTGTTTACTATACGTAGTTGCGCTCTCGGTGACTCAACGCTAGTTTGATCGCTTTTGTCCGGCTTGCCAGATTCTATTGTTCAGGTGCGGATTAAGGCTGTCTAATGGGGCTTTCACATATACACTCCAATTTGCCACGCGATTGTAAGGTTATAGGTTAAGCACACGAAGGATAACAAGCATGAATTATCATAGATCAGTTCTGATCGGTTCATTATGTCTATTTCAGCCAACATATGGAAACGTTTGCTTGTATTTGTCTCATAAAAGAAGTTGACCACAAACTGACTCCCACACGGTGTTGAGTGCTCAGGGGTCATGGGCCACTGGCTTCATCGGGCAGTTAGTTCCATTATGTGAATGGGTAAATTAACTATTACAAAATTAGGGGACACATTACATTGTACAATATGGACACACATTGTTTTTATTGTGCAGAACATACTCTTGTATTGACTTACTTATTGCATGAAACTATAAAACCAAAATGCATTTTGTTAATAATGGGAGTACGAAGAATAATTACAGGTGAATGAAATGCATAAACACCACAAACACCTAGGGAGGAAGCATTCATACATTTGAATAATTTAGTTGATAAACGACTCCGATGAAACTATCAAACCAAAATATAATTTGCGTTCTGGCAATTGGAGTACAAAGAATGATAGCAGGTGAATGAAATGCTTCAACAACACAAACACCTGGGAAGGAAGCATCCATAAATTTGAATAATTTATTTGATAAACGACTCCGCATGTGGACGTTTGGTGGAGCAGAAAGCAGTGGATTCTTAACAACACGAACCCATTTAACAGAATGTCGGAACGTAAATTAAATTTGGCGCGGTTGGAAAATGCATCTTTCTACCCTGCGACTTTAATGGTACGATCCAATAAATTAAAACTTTAAAATGGCTCTTATTTAAAAATTACTCTTTAAATAAAACCAAAAACTTTTGGCATTTGTCGACGGAAATGGGGCACCCATCAGATGCTGATAGGGGCATTCATAAGAGGTGAAAGGGGCATTTGTGAAAAGGGGAAGGTTCCTGTATTTGAGAGGAAAATAGGCACAATATTAGAAGTTTAAAGGGATACTTATCGTACCTGAAAAGGGGGCACTGACCAGATTTGAAAAGGGGTACTTATGAGAATGAAAAAGGGGCACCTATCAGATGTTAATAGGGGCATTTATCGGAGGTTAAAGGGGGCCTTTATGAGTAGAGGGAAGTGGCTCTTGTTAAAATGAAAAAGAGGCAAACGTTAAAATAAACGGGGAACTTTTAAAGGATGAAAAGTGGTAATTATAAAAAAGGGAACGGCACTTATAAGAAGGAAAAAGAGCATTTTTTAGAAAGAGAAAGAGGCACGTGTCAAATAAAAGGGTCAGTTATTAGAGGTGAAAAGAGCACTTATCAGGAGGGAAAGAGGTACTTGCCAGTATTTCACAGATTTGAACAGGTGAAATTATCGGAAATGAAGGGGGCACTTTATCTGAAGTGAAAAAGAGTTACTTCTACTTACTGAAAAGTGTCATTTACCAGAGATGACAAGGGGCATTTATGAAAAGGGGAAGGGGCTCTTTTTTGTAATGGGGGCAGTTATCATTTGGAAAAGGCGCACTTATTATAAAGGAAGAGGGGCACGTGTGAAAGTATAAGGTGCGTTAAATGGGGGTAGTTTATAAAGGGGAAGGGGAACTTCTTACAAAGAAAAGGGGCACTTGTCAAAGTAAGAAAGGGAACCTCTAAGCTTTGAATCGGGCAATTATCAGAGGTGAAGAGGCACTTATCAAAAGTGAAAAGGCGCAATTCAAAGGGCCACTTACTAAATATTAAACATTGAACTTATGAGAAAGGAACATGGACACTTATTACAAAGGAAAAGGGGCTCGTGTCAGAATAAAACAGGCACTTATCAGAGGTGAATAGGAGGAGGGCATTCTTACAAATTAATAGGGGCACTTGTCAAAGTAAAGGGGGCACTTTTCCTATGTAATAAAAAGAGGCACTTGGGGGGAGGTGGGGGCACTGCGCAGGGCCGCCTCTGGTCTGCACCCCCCCCCCCCCCCTAGGCTAGCAACAGATCTCCGCCACTGACATTGTGCTGGATAAATGTATTTTTCCGACAAAAGTACAGAAAATTTGCATATGGTCTTTTTATATTATACTTTATGAAATGTTACCCGAGTGACTTCCGGGCGCCCCAATGCTGGAAAGAAACGCACATTTTAGAAAACTTCACTTTTTCATGGAAAAATGCTTATTTGTTCTATGCACGCAAGTCAGATTGAGCGGATGATACGACGTTTCCATATGCCCCCCCCCCCCACCGTAATTTTGCCGAGGTAAGCAAAAACATGGATATTCATGATCGCCATGGACTATTCTATTATTTACAGAGGGGTGCAGTTGTGCACCACATCAAACTCCCCTACTTTAAGTCAAGTATTTCATTGTATTATGTAGTTTGGTAGGTTTATTTTAATAACTGTTTAATTATCTGATATCAATGATAGTTAAAGATATGGAAATTTTCTTGTATTTTATATTTAGCAAAAATATCTCACCTATCACTACCAAGTGTCGTCTAATCCGCCGATTGCCGTGTGCTACATACGTTCAAGGCACATTTATCTGTGGACTGTGATGTAGATCGACAGTTTACTCGTCATTGTAGATTTATGATTAGCATGCATCTGTCATTATTAGTCTTTAATTGTTCACACACATACAATTACTACACACACGAACACTCTCACTTCCCCTCCCCAACACACCATTTCCGCACACCCGGTTCACCCAATGGCATACACCCTGCAACATAGTGGAACATTCTAGTTTGGTAGTGCCGTCCAACTATAGCTACGTTTGTGCTGGCAATGGTCCAGCGAGCGAAAATGAGACAACCGGAGCAATATGTTCTCCATTTCTGTGGCTAACTGACACATTCCCAAATAGCCAGGAAGAGCATGTGTTTTTTATAGTCACTAATTGGCCTTATAGTGGCCACTAACAACAGTAACACTATTTAAAATTCCTTTCAAGAAGCTACTGCGACAAGCACTGCCGGGAGATAACATGCTACACACTACTCGCGCTGTGCATGCACAGATTTGCGAACGAACGTTCCATATACGTACATCATGTAACACTGCACATGTATCGTTAAGGGGCCCAGTGGCGAAAATGATTTCAGACAAGGATTAAGAATTTAAAAAAATGTCAAAGCTTGATTGAGAGTAGAGAACGGTAGAACGAATCGTCTTCTTTCTGTAATAATTTAATGAAACGTCAAAGCTTCCGCGCTTCGCGCGAGAGGGGGGGGGGGAACTGAATTCAGAATAGGATTGAGAAACGAGAACGGTAAAACGAATCGTCTTCTTTCTCTAATAATTTAATGAAACGTGAAAGCTTCCGCGCTTCGCGCGGTATGGGCGGAAATTAATTCAGACAAGGATTAAGAGTAATAATTTATTGAAACGTCAAAGCTACCGCGCTTCGCGCGGGAAGGGGGGGTGGGGGGGGGAAGGCTCCTGAATTTAGACAAGGATTAAGAGTCGAGAACGGTACAATAATTGTCTTATTTCTCTAATAGTTTGATGAAATGTGAAAGCTTCAGTGCTTCGCGCGGGAGGGGGGAAACGGAAAAAACTTAGTTTCTGGTTGTAAGGGTTGAAAAAGGTCTAGCGACGCCCCTGATAACAACACAGTTCATACACTCAAAATAATTTGTGCAAGTACTACTGGTGAAAAACCGGACCACCGTCTTTGTGCATTGTGCAGCAATTAATGCGCCAAATATGGTTCTCAAATTGCAAAAAAAATCCTACTTTTGGAGGGGGTAGGAGAAAGCAATTTTACGTCATATTACTCCAGGAAGTGCCTGAAAATGCGTCTAACGTGGTTCTAAATTTGGAGGGGGTCAGAACCCCCTCCCAGACCCACCCCCGCTTGGTCGCTCCGCTCCCTCGCCGCTAAAGACTCGCTCTATCGCTTTATCGTTTTACATATATTTCACCCCATGCCATTTTGTGCCCCCGGTAAATAAGAAATTCCTAGATCCGCCACTGACGCACACACCCCTTGAGCTTCGGGGGCTCCGCCCCTAGGGAAATTACCCCTAGACCCCACTTTGAAAAACGTTCAGCGGGGCCTGCATGTGACAGTGGGGTGTTGCGGATTTTTTTTTTTTTGTCAGCCCTCCGAAACGTTTTTGCTCATTACACCACTGGTTGCAGGCACAGACTATTGTCCTCAAGTTCGTCTAGTAACAGGAACTGTAGACTAAACAATCTGCATCACTAAATATGCCCTGTATTTCAGATCTAAAAACAAAACAATACACCTACTGGCAATGATCGGGTTTGCATAAACACTAATGAAAAAATTGCATGAGTGACAAATAGATACTTTTGCTACAGACTACGTTAGTAGTACATGTACTTTATCCTCATGCCTCAATCAAAGGTTCCAGGGACGTGTTGGAGGGGGGGGGGGGGGGGTGAAGGGGAGGAAATTAAGGGGCGAGGCCACCACCACCACCTTTAACACAATACGATTGATATATGTATGACAAATCATATTATACTAGATGGTTATTAAATAAAATAACAACAAATATTTGATCTTTATTAGATACTGAAATTGTATAGTTTCTAAGGCTTTCGAATGTAGTCAAAACAAAGTCTACACTTGCAGACTAGACTTTTAGACTTCTTCCTCTTTTTCTCCTCTATTTCCCCTTTTTGCCATGCCACTTTTTTCGTATTGCAATTGCCAAACTGATGTCAAGCCACTACATGTCATGAAGTCTTATTCATGGTGCAATTCTCTCACCTATATCACTCCTTATTTTCTTTGTCTACATTTATTTCGACATTATCATAATTTTTGTATCCTGGAATGATTGATTGAAAATACAATGGAGTTGATTGATTGAAATGGATAGAAAGGGAGGGAGAGAGAGAGAGACAATGAAGAAGGGAAGTAGAAACATATAAAGGTAAAATGGAGGAGGATGTATGGATAGAGACAGGGATAAGGAGTGATCGATAAAGAGAGATGATCATAATGAAAGACATCCTTACATCATATGGAAATGACATCAATAACGAAACGAACCAGGTACATCTCAATATTTCTTTCATAAGAATAGCATTAAATAAGGGGTTTAGATAATTAAAATGCCAGCAAGCTAGCGAACGAAGGGGGCGCTTCCAGGATTCCAACGTTCTTTCTTTTCTTTTTTTTCGTTGCTGGAAGTGTCAGGAAGTTAATTTCTGCGTCTAAATTTTGGTCTCCAGAATTTGGACGCGGAAATTATGCCCTCTCGTGAAAGTCCGAAAACGACGGGAAGTGTTTGAGAATCGTAAAGATAGTGATCGGAATATGCGGTTCGGTTGTTGAACGAATGCGGATTCACAAATTTTGCACTCCGCGTGTTGTCCGCGCCCTTAAAGGACAAAAACCTTAAATGGTGTTAAATAATGGATAAAAACATAAGGTGACATGAAATATTTAAAATTATACACTTGAATTGTCAATAATAATTATGATAATAGCTAGTTCTTATATTATTATAATAGCACCTTTTCAGGACCGAAGACCTTCCCGAAGCGCTTCACAATTGTATATATTATTACCCCGGTCATCGGATTTAGGCTTACCCGCACGTATGGACATTCTCTACTCCCTGGGGGAGCATTTCAGCCAAGCGTCATGTTTACAAGCGCACACTTGCTAATACAAGCACATTAGCTTTCGCATCCAAAGTACATCAGTGTCGTGCTGGGACTTTAACCACGGACCTTGTGATCCACAGTCCGGTGACATATCCACTCGTCCACGACACCTCTACGTTGTGAATGAAACAAAGGAGGTCTCTTTTGATCATTTCTGGGGACGAATTCGATCACCGCCCTAGAATTATTTTTGCTATTACTATTATTATTTAATTTCATTATTTATTTTGTGCAACGACAATTGTTCATTTTGTAAAAAACGTACCAAGTACCAAGCCAGCTACAACTTTAAGCATCTCCGTACGGCGGCCGCCAGCTGCAAACTTTGAAGTTGCAACTTTAAGAACCTACATTTGGCGGCAGCTGGCTAAGCAAATTATGGAGCATGCGGCAGGCGGGGGAGGATGGGCCGATTCAAGATTCCGGGGTAAAAATCAGAGCCCAGCCTGGCGCAAGTCAGCTGGGCAAATTAATAAAAATTAATTGCCCCGTCAGGCTTCAGCTGGAATTGCAGCCTCGATCAGCCACCCCGTGAGGCTGCAGCCAGCTGGTATCGTTATTTTTGACGCCTCGCCTTTGGGCTTCAATATTACACCATATCACAGACACTGATAACACGTAGGGCCGTGCATCTCAGATTTAACATTGTTAACTCTTATCGTGCCACAGGGCTAATCCCCATTGTGCCAGGTTGTTTTGGAGATAATCTGATTAACGCGAAGGTTCTATGAATGGTGAGTGCAAAACACACAGCACAGCCCAATGAGCATGAACAATAACTGCTCTTACGAAAGCGCCCTTGCACGCACATGGCACTCAATAGGTAGCGTGCATGCAGCCTCATGGCAGGCTATGGGTTAAACGATGCCGTATAAGTCACTTTTGCAGCTAACATCAAATTCTGTAGAACTTTGCAGGAATTAGGAATATGTCATGTATGTCCTATCTGTGAAATTTAAACGTTAGCAGCATATGGAAACGTTTGCTTGTATTTGTCTCATAAAAGAAGTTGATCACAAACTGACTCCCACACGGTGTTGAGTGCTCAGGGGTCACATGCCACTGGCTTCATCGGGCAGGTAGTTCCATTATGTGAATGGGTAAATTAACTATTACAAAGGGAGGGGACACATTGCATTGTACAATAGGGACACACATTGTTTTTATTGTGCAGAACATACTCTTTTATTGACTTACTTAGTTGCATGAAACTATAAAACCAAAATGCATTTTGTATTCTAACAATTGGAGTACAAAGAATAATAACAGGTGAATGAAATGCATAAACACCACAAACACCTGGGGAGGAAGCATTCATAATTTTGAATACATATAGTTGATAAACGACTCCGATGAAACTATAAAACCAAAATGAAATTTGCGTTCTGGCAATTGGAGTACAAAGAATGATAGCAGGTGAATGAAATGCTTCAATAGCAACACAAACACCTGGGAAGCTAGGAAGCATCCATAAATTTGAATAATTTAGTTTAAAAACGACTCCGCATGTGGACGTTTGTTGGAGCAGAAAGCAGTGGATTCTTAACAACACGAACCCATTTAACAGAATGTCGGAACGTAAATTAAATTTGGCGCGGTTGGAAAATGCATCTTTCTACCCTGCGACTTGAATGGTACGATCCAGTAAATTAAAACAGTAAAATGGCTCTTATTTTAAAATTACTCATTAAATAAAACCCAAAACTTCAGTGATATCAGAAAAAATATGTCAAATCTTACTAATAGTTAAAAAAAGATGTATAAACATTGTGAAAGTGTCGCAGTTTACGATAAAAGACGCCGATTTAGCGAAGATGACGTCATTAGTGCGCTTGCATCAGGGAATTCAAGGTCAAAAGGTCAATTCAGACACTGATAAGTTATTGGTCGAGCCTTTTTGTTTCCTTTATTCCGACAAAATTATACAATCAATCAAAACAAGTTTAATACCAGAAGAAAGCTAACGATTAGTATTTTCATTAACCGCTTGCCCCAAAGTCGCTTGACCACAGTGAAACGAGTGAGAGCTTGCGAGAGCGGCCAAAGTGTGATTGAAACTCGCTATTTGCTCTTCTCCAACGCAAAAAGAGACGACATTGTGCTGGATAAATGTATTTTTTCCGACAAAAGTACAGAAAATTTGCATATGTTCTTTTTATATTATACTTTATGAAATGTTACCCGAGTGACTTCCGGGCGCCCCAATGCTGGAAAGAAACGCACATTTTAGAAAACTTCACTTTTTCATGGAAAAATGCTTATTGTTCTATGCACGCAAGTCAGATTGAGCGGATGATACAACGTTTCCATAGGTCCTAATATTCAAAATATGCAAGGAAACTATTGAGTGACTGACTGGCTATTTTTCTTCTTTGGTAAAAACATACATAAAATGAACTGTAAAGGGTACATGAGCATTTGTCTACATCAATAACCCACTTCTTGTAATGGCCAAAATTATACTGATTGAATCTTTGCGCAGCAAAATAAGGAACAACGATTCGGTACAATGGTCTGAAAAGCAGACTATTACTTTAACTGGCTCTATAGCTCTTAAGTCGATTCAACAACTAATAGTCTTTATTGTCCCACTAAAAGACATTTTCAAGCCCCCCCCCCCCCCCCCCAACCCCCCTTCCCCCTTGTTTTGTTTAGAGAAGTTCTATATTTGGATTATCTTTCAGATGCCGTTGGAATTTAACCTTTTCATTTATTTTGTTTGTCCTCCAAATGGGACATAGTACCTTTAAGGTTTGCTAATGCGTGTTTTCGCGTGTTTTTTGTATTTTTGCAGTTGCAAAAAAGGATGAAATTACACAAGTTTGTGTTCGCTTGTTCTACTTATTACACATTTAACAATCGATGAGAAGTCATTGAAAGGGACAGCGAATATTTGCTGGGATACCATTTTCTGATGTAGGAATTCTAAATCCTGATATTTCATGCGCTCTTTTATCTCACCACCTGGTCAACAGTTGCAGATTAGCGCATAACTTTTCGGAGGCTTGGAGCATGGGGTCAAAGGAGAGCGGCTTGATTCCTCTCCTTCTATATCACCTACCTGCATAGACTAGCTGGATTTTATTGTATCATGATGTACACTGTCGAAAAAATTGTCATTTCATTTTCTCCATCACTGTCTGCTTGCCGGATACCCTCAAGCGTAATAACTCTTCTAGTTATGCTTCCCTGTTTGATTTGATATGATTTGATTCATTTATTTATTCATGGTAAAAGCCCAATTCAGCTGTTGAGCTGTTTTACAATGGGGCCGTGCATATACAATAAACATACAAAGTAAACATAAGAAAAAAAATATCATATAAAGAATAACAAAACAGTAGAATTACTGATGACACACCGAGTAGAGATCAAATCCGTTCTGGCTGAACTAGTACAGCCGGCCTTTAAACATTTCAGCAGGAATACAGGGCCTAATATACTAGGTGATTACAAAATTAAAGATAT
The DNA here is from genome assembly GCA_035222895.1 of Strongylocentrotus droebachiensis. Classification (NCBI taxonomy): domain Eukaryota; kingdom Metazoa; phylum Echinodermata; class Echinoidea; order Camarodonta; family Strongylocentrotidae; genus Strongylocentrotus; species Strongylocentrotus droebachiensis. The sequence goes on from JAVYIG010009521.1 coordinate 48,470, forward strand.
TGCCTCATATTAAGGAAGTGTGAATCTTTTGGGAGTTTATCTCAATTTTTCCTAAAAGGGTTAAGCAAGTCGCACAAATCCAGTTTCGGAAATCCAAAAAATGTTTTGCTTCTAAGGGGGCCACATTCCCCCTCAGACTCCTACCTGTGACGCTAACGCCTCAACAACTCATTCCCTCAGGGGCGGCTTCCAAAATGGTAGAGCCCCAACAAAAAGGGCACTTTCTGGAACAAAGGGCACCTACAAACGGAAATCTCAAAGCGAAAATATAAAATGTGTAGACATTGGTATATACCCCTTCATTGTGATTTCATTTTCAGGGATGATTCCAATTTTCTGTTTCTCTTCATGAAAAAAAGTATTTTGCAGTTGAGTGCGATGGGCTAAACAATTCATTTGTGAGCAAGCGAAGCAAGGGAGGAAATTTTTGTGAGGTCGCAGTGCGAAATATTTCATGTTATTAAACGGAAACAAATTATGATGGGGTCATTAGCACATTCTCATATAAGACGGAAGACTAAAGAGACCTTCGATAATTACATCAACTATAAATGGGAGCGAGCAAAGCGAGCGAGCTTTGGGGGAAATTGCTCTCAGTCGATTAAAATTAGGGCGCAATTAATGATGAGAGGAAAAGGGTACACTTATCGAAAGGGAGAAGACACTTATTAGAAAAGAAAAGGAGCACGTATCTAAGTACAAAGACCCTCACCAAAGATGAAAAAGGGCACTTATGAGAATGGGAAATTGGCATTTGTCGACGGAAATGGGGCACCCATCAGATGCTGATAGGGGCATTCATAAGAGGTGAAAGGGGCATTTGTGAAAAGGGGAAGGTTCCTGTATTTGAGAGGAAAATAGGCACAATATTAGAAGTTTAAAGGGATACTTATCGTACCTGAAAAGGGGCACTGACCAGATTTGAAAAGGGGTACTTATGAGAATGAAAAAGGGGCACCTATCAGATGTTAATAGGGGCATTTATCGGAGGTTAAAGGGGGTCTTTATGAGTAGAGGGAAGTGGCTCTTATTAAAATGAAAAAGAGGCAAACGTTAAAATAAACGGGGAACTTTTAAAGGATGAAAAGTGGTAATTATAAAAAAGGGAACGGCACTTATAAGAAGGAAAAGAGCATTTTTTAGAAAGAGAAAGAGGCACGTGTCAAATAAAAGGGTCAGTTATTAGAGGTGAAAAGAGCACTTATCAGGAGGGAAAGAGGTACTTGCCAGTATTTCACAGATTTGAACAGGTGAAATTATCGGAAATGAAGGGGGCACTTTATCTGAAGTGAAAAAGAGTTACTTCTACTTACTGAAAAGTGTCATTTACCAGAGATGACAAGGGGCATTTATGAAAAGGGGAAGGGGCTCTTTTTTGTAATGGGGGCAGTTATCATTTGGAAAAGGCGCACTTATTATAAAGGAAGAGGGGCACGTGTGAAAGTATAAGGTGCGTTAAATGGGGGTAGTTTATAAAGGGGAAGGGGAACTTCTTACAAAGAAAAGGGGCACTTGTCAAAGTAAGAAAGGGAACCTCTAAGCTTTGAATCGGGCAATTATCAGAGGTGAAGAGGCACTTATCAAAAGTGAAAAGGCGCAATTCAAAGGTCCACTTACTAAAGATTAAACATTGAACTTATGAGAAAGGAACATGGACACTTATTACAAAGGAAAAGGGGCTCGTGTCAGAATAAAACAGGCACTTATCAGAGGTGAATAGGAGGAGGGCATTCTTACAAATTAATAGGGGCACTTGTCAAAGTAAAGGGGGCACTTTCCCTATGTAATAAAAAGAGGCACTTGGGGGGAGGTGGGGGCACTGCGCAGAGCCGCCTCTGGTCTGCATCCCCCCCCCCCCCCCTCTAGGCTAGCAACAGATCTCCGCCACTGATGTCAGCAGTGAATGCACCTACACTAATTGCAACATCTTCAAATCAAAGGCAGATGCCTATCTTTCGACATAGCCCACAAAGTATAGCCATAGGCCCAGCAGGTGTCAAAGGTATAGACCAGTTTTGGAAACGCCCCCCTTTCAAAAATTGAAATGGAAGCTCTTATTACCAATCATGTGAATGAATATGTTTTGACTAATACGTGATGATACACATTTTGCCGGGAAACCGCCTATTAATTGATATATTTGGTACATTATTATATCTATCCGGACTGGATAGATATAGCGTAGTCCCATATAAATCTTTATGTGTACAATGGTTGTACCTTTATCAAGACTGGGCCAAATTTCTTATCATTTTGATGATTCCAGAAGCTTGTAGAAGTTGCAGTACAAACCAATACTTAAATGCTAGATGATCATCCTTTTCTGATCGATTCCACAACGTTTCTTTCACAATGCAATCGCATGACCAGAACTGGTCTAAACCTTTAATCATGCTGAGTATTCCTACAATCATCGTCCAGCTATGGACTCACTCTACCAAGGAATTAATTATTTGCAGTGGTGTTTTGGTGAGCTACAGATGGGCATTACAATAAATCGTCTTTGTAAGGAGCCCGAGAAGAGTACAGGTTCGTGAATACAGATGAAAAGGAGACTGTCTCCGGTTTAGCGGTGAGGGTGTAGTATATCCTCAGCTGATCAGGGGCGCGACACGGAAACAAAGGTATTGCGCGCGTCGTACGAGCTCGGCTTGGTGTTGGCAATAGACTTCGTGATAGCACGTACGGCTCTCGATTATATATAATCGAGAGACGTGTCGACGTTATTCAGTAGCGCATCTAAACATACGGCCGCGTATTATAGAGAATTTTGTTTGATCCTCAATATTAACCTTACGATCAATCAAAAGGCTGTATAATACATGGCCCGTTGGTGAAGATTGCAGTTAGATACGGAAATGACCGTAGATCAGCTAGAATTGTCAAGACTGCAGTTGTTGAACACGGATATATGCTCAAGTTTGGTGTTGGATAATCGGAGATGTTCACTATCATCTACGTGCAGATCTTTGTATTCGTGGGTTTATTGTTTGTAGCCGGTGAGTTTCAACAAAATAAGGCTTCTAATATTACGCGAAATAATTTTTGTATATCATGTTGAGCGGCTCCGCCCGTTTCCTTGTGGAGGGACAATCAAAGGTCGAGGTCCTATCCCAGGCTTGACCTCGGATATATACAGCTCGTCCCAGAAAAAAAACGAAACCGAGAATTATCGATGTTTTATCATAACTTAGTCACAATTATAATTGATAAATGACACATATTTGGAAAGCTTAGATCCTCCTCTTTCATTTGATGCAACTCAAATGATGCATATCTCACGCATTAGTGATTGAAATCATTTTGAAGAGAGGAAACCAAAAAGTCATTTGGCAAACGAATTTCAAAGAGAAAACCACATTTCTAGAATGTTGAGTTTCTGCCCTTTCATATGACACCTCAATCAGGAAAAATGAGCAAGGAACAACAAAGTTCTGTTTGTTTAAGTAGTGTTTGCATTTCCAAAATTTGATTAAACGAATTCGTTTTCACTGGCTGCCTGCCGTAGCAACAAATGGACTTAACTCCGTTTCGTTGACAATCAGCCGTAGACGAAAGATTTCATGCATGTCAAATAAAGTACCCCCTCCCCCTGCCCCTCACCACCACCACCCTAAGTATCTCCCTCTGCCTCCCACCACAACCACCACTCTCGGTTGACCCCCCCCCCCCTCTGCCTTCAATACCACCACCCTAAGTTAACCCCCCCCCCCCTTTCTCCCATCACCACCACAAGCACCCTAAGGTACCCCTTTTGCCTCCCACTACCATCACCAATTTAAGTCCCCCATTGCCACCCACTACCACCACCACCCCATAACCCCCCCCCCCCACCCCTACCTCCCAACACAACCACCATCAGTTTTCTCCCTCTGCTTCCCACCACCACCACCACCCTAAGTATCCCCGCCCCTCTGCATCCAACCACCACAACCCTAAGTTTTGCCGCCCCTCTGCTTCCCACCACCACCACCCTCAGTATCCCCCTCCCCGAGTTCTATATTTAACTTTTTGCATTATATCATGACTTGTAGATATAGCGCTTTAAAATAAGCACATTATAAAAACAGGAAGGATTTTTTTTCAAAAAAATTTACCTATCACCAAAAAGTGCAAATTTCTCAATGACACGATGATCACCTGATATACCAAAGAGCGTCCTTCAGAATAATGTTTTTTTTTGTTTACGAGACACACACAGTATGGAAATAATCAGGCTTAAAAAATGAAAGGCGTGTATATATATAGCTCATTTTCATATATATTAAATTAAATTCAATTCATATTTATTTCATTTCCCACTGAAAGGTAAATAAAGATATTACATTTTGTTCATATATAATTATTTTGTTTGGTAACTATACAAATACACTTTGCACATAATAACATTATTACAAGAAATTCCTAATTTTTGAGGAAATGGGGGGGATCCACTAAAAAGCAGTGCTTGAATTTATGGATCCCCCAGAAAAAATATAATTGTTTCAAATTTTGCCTACGAAGACTTGGAAAACACAAGACAATAATACAAAACAACAAACAACCACGAAACGAAAAGGAAAAGTAAAACAGATAAGAAGAAGGAAAAGGGAAAAGGGAGAAGAAGGATTAGGATTACAAACTTGAACGGTTGATTATCTCTGAACGTGTCACGTATACTGAATGTTGAATGATGATTTTGTTTAAGCTCTAATAGATTCAGATGATAAATGTATTTACCCGTATGCCCAATTTCTTATATATTTTGTATCTCTAGACATAATTCGCGCAGAGGAATTAAATGTCGGGCCACTGGAATTAGGCACCTCAGGGACAATCCCCTGTGGCCATGTGGAAAGCGATCAAGAGGTTCGTCTAGTACAGTGGTACAAGAGCAGGAACATTAGTGTATTTGAAAACGGTGATCACAGTCTAGCATGGTGGGCGGAAGGAGAATCAGGAAGCTTGCAGAACTACCACATGGAAACTACCACTTTCTCCTTGATCATTGACAAGGCTACATTGGAAGATGAAGGTCTCTACAAGTGCTCCGTGGTACGTGGAGGCTCGTCGACTAGGTCAAACTACTTCACCCGTACGGTTACGTATGGTTAGTTTCATCTTTGATATCCCGCTTTTATCATTTATTATCCATTCGGAAATTTGCTTTCCATCGGTAAAAATTTACAAATCAATTCACACCAAAAAAAATTGTAATCATTTAAAGTTACAGTAATAGTACAATACATTGACATCAGCTTTAGTTTGGTAAGTTACATGAAATAAGTTGTGTACGATGAGAGTAGAAGAGGACCAAAGGAAGGCGAGGAGAAGAAAGGTAGAGCAGTGAAGAAAAAATAAGACAGGAATTCAACATCAGATGGTTAATGATAATAAACGGGTTGAAAATACAATGTCAAAATTCAAAAAATAGCACAAACCTTTCAAAAGATTATGAGGTGAGCGGAAAGCAAGGGTCAGATTCCTGCGTTCTGATTGGATAGAACTATACATCCATTCGATAGAAGTAAATTTGTATAGTTGGGACATAGTTACAACTCTTCGGCCCGCACGCTTGAAACTATACATGAGTTCACGTGTGCTTCGATGGATGTAAAGTTGTATAGTTGCATAGTTGCATGGTTTTATAGTTTCCTTCGTTCTGATTGGATAAAAATTTATATCGCTTCGATAGATGTACAGTTGTATAGTTGTAAACAAAATAATGGCATGTAATTAGGCCCGTCATACACGCATATATGTCTTCCTTTGTCATTCGGGGAAAAAAGTCGTTTATTTGGTTAAAATCATACTTAATTGCATTCGATGGTTGTATTGATGCATGGTTGCACAGTTTCCTGCGTTCTGATTGGATAACACTAGACATTCATTCGATGGTTGTATAGATGTACGAATAATTGCCTGTAAGGCCCGTCATACATGTGCGGACCTCAACACACATAAACGAAAGCCTGACTTGTTCTAATTGTAATTAGGATGAAGTGGATGGGTGGGGTCGTTCATGGTTAGTTTGACTTTTGCTACTACTCTTTCCTCATACAGGCTGGGTATTGTATGTAGATTACTGCCTATGATACGTTGTGCCATTCTCGTATCACTGTTTACTTTCTTCTTGTCTGCTTGATTTACATTCCCAAAGTAGAATATGTTAAACGTCGCAATAATGTCAATCAGGGGTCTGTAGAAAAGAATCAGAGTGGTTTTAATCTACATTAATATTTCTCGTCATTCTCAAGAAGCGTATTTGCTGATTGCTATTATTTCTTAGTATAGTAACATTAGATTATCTAACGATTAATTTACACACCTTTGTTCACGAATACTCATCCACGGATAGTAATGGGAGGTCTCAATTGTGTTAGGGTTTCTCCGAAAGTCGATGATCATTTCTTTGGTCTTCGTGACTTTCAATTTAATGTGGTTTCGTTCACACCACTCTATACAGTAGAGACATAGTTATTTTCACTTGTATTGTTGGTCATAAAACTTTAAAGTACCGTATCATCTGCATACCTAATAATTTGACAGACTTTCAACAGTTACTAATAAAAATAGAAGAGAATGCGGGAAAGATGACATACCCCTGAGGTGCTCCTTTCTTCAGGGTTTTAACGTCTACCAAATAGAATATGTTAAACAGATAAACAAAAAGGGATCCGACAAATATTTTTCAGTAGAAATCACGTTTCTTAAAAATGTTGGTAGTAAGATTACGTGTTCAAATTTTGTATCTCGCTCAAGAAGTTTAAAGTCTTCCAATAAGCATTTAACCCGTTCAGCTCGGAATTATTCAGCCTGATAGCCACCTCACAAACGAGATTAAAAATCGAACATGCCGTACCTTGAGACCGCTCAGCGCGCGGCACAATGCGTGTGCGTTCAAGCGGCCGGCTAGGAGGCTTCAACTAACGGGAACCTAGCGCATGCGCAGATCATTTGGCAATCTGGCTTTGTCTCGTCGAGAGCACGTTGCTCTGCTGTGCTCCAAGCCTTTCAGTTCTTTCAGCTCTTTCGTAGGGTTTTCTTCTTCGTTATCTTTTCTTCTTCTTCTTCGCCTCCTTCGTATTTTGTTTCTCTTCTTTCTCTTCCGCATCTTTTCTTTTTTCTTCTCACTCCTATCCCCCCTTCTTCTTCTTCTTCTTCTTCTTCATCATCTCTTTTTATTTAGATACTCAATTTTATCAGAAAAATACACAATTTATAAAAAATAAAAGATTTGAATGTAAATCTTTCAATGTTGCATCAAATTAATATGAAATAGTATATCAGCCTAAATTGACGGTTATAATGTCGGACATTATACTTTAGCGAAAATATACAAACATGATAAAATGAAACTAAAGAATAACCCAGAACGGGGGGGGGGGGGGGGTGGGGGTGAAAGGAGAGACAAAATAGCATAATAATAAATAAATACAGTAAAGACTATAATTTATACCGATGTGCCCAACTTTCTCTCTCTCTCTCTCTCTCACTTTTTTTCTCTGTCTGTCTGTCTGTCTTTCTCTCTGTCCGTCTGTCTTTCTCTGTCTTTCTCTCTCTTATTTTGTTCTTCTTCTTTCTCCTCCGCATCTTTTCTTTTTTCTTCTCACTCCTATTCCCCCTTCTTCTTCTTCTCCTTCTCCTTCTTCTTCTTCATCTCTTTTTATTTAGATACTCAATTTTATGAGAAAAATACACAATTTATAAAAAATAAAAGATTTGAATGTAAATCTTTCAATGTTGCATCAAATTAATATGAAATAGTATATCAGCCTAAATTGACGGTTATAATGTCGGACATTATACTTCAGCGAAAATATACAAACATGATGAAATGAAACTAAAGAATAATCCAGAACGGGGGGGGGGGTGAAAGGAGAGACAAAATAGCATAATAATAAATAAATACAGTACAGACTATAACACGATGCGCCCAACTTTCTCTCTCTCTCTCTCTCTCTCTCTCTCTTTCTTTCTCTCTCTCTCTATCTCTATGTCCGTCTGTCTTTCTCTGCCATTTCTCTCTCTTATTTTGTTCTTCTTTCTCCTCCGCATCTTTTCTTTTTTCTTCTCACTCCTATTCCCCCTTCTTCTTCTTCTTCTTCTTCTTCTTCTTCTTCATCTCTTTTTATTTAGATACTCAATTTTATGAGAAAAATACACAATTTATAAAAAAATAAAAGATTTGAATGTAAATCTTTCAATGTTGCATCAAATTAATATGAAATAGTATATCAGCCTAACTTGACGGTAATGTCGGACATTATACTTTAGCGAAAATATACAAACATGATAAAATGAAACTAAAGAATAATCCAGAACGGGGGGGGGGGGGGTGGGGGGTGAAAGGAGAGACAAAATAGCATAATAATAAATAAATACAGTAAAGACTATAATTTATACCGATGTGCCCAACTTTCTCTCTCTCTCTCTCACTTTTTTTCTCTGTCTGTCTGTCTGTCTTTCTCTCTGTCCGTCTGTCTTTCTCTGTCTTTCATTCTCTCTTATTTTGTTCTTCTTCTTTCTCCTCCGCATCTTTTCTTTTTTCTTCTCACTCCTATTCCCCCTTCTTCTTCTTCTCCTTCTCCTTCTTCTTCTTCATCTCTTTTTATTTAGATACTCAATTTTATGAGAAAAATACACAATTTATAAAAAATAAAAGATTTGAATGTAAATCTTTCAATGTTGCATCAAATTAATATGAAATAGTATATCAGCCTAAATTGAAAGTTATAATGTCGGACATTATACTTTAGCGAAAATATACAAACATGATCAAATGAAACTAAAGAATAATCCAGAACGGGGGGGGGGGGGGGTGGGGGTGAAAGGAGAGACAAAATAGCATAATAATAAATAAATACAGTAAAGACTATAATTTATACCGATGTGCCCAAATTTCTCTCTCTCTCTCACTTTTTTTCTCTGTCTGTCTGTCTGTCTTTCTCTCTCTCTCTCGTTTATATTGTTCATGGCAGCTTCTTTCTCCGGAGAATCTTACTTTCTTCTTCTCACTCTTAATCCCCCTTCTTCTTCTTCTTCTTCTCCCTCTTTTTCTTCTTCTTCTCTTTTTATTTAGATACTCAATTTTATGAGAAAAATACATAATTTATACAAAGTAAAAGATTTGTATGTAAATCTCTGTTGCATCAAATTAATATGAAATAGTTTATCAGCCTAAAATGACGGTTATAATATAATTATGTCGGACATTATACTTTAGCGAAAAGATATAGACAAAATGAAACTAAAGAAGAATCCAGAATGGGGGGGGGGGGGGGTGAAAGGAGAGACAAAATAGCATAATAATAAATAAATACAGTAAAGACTATAATTTATACCGATGTGCCCAACTTTCTCTCTCTCCTCTCTCTCACTCTTTTTCTCTGTCTGTCTGTCTGTCTTAGTCTCTCTCTCTCTCTCTTATATTGTTCATGGCTTCTTTCTCCGGAGAATCTTGTCTTTCTTTTTCTCACTCTTAATCCCCTTCTTTTTCTTCTTCTTCTTCTTCTTCTTCTTCTTCTTCTCTCTCTTTTTCTTCTTCTTCTCTTTTTATTTAGATACTCAATTTTATGAGAAAAATACATAATATATACAAAGTAAAAGATTTGTATTTAAATCTCTGTTGCATCAAATTAATATGAAATAGTTTATCAGCCTAAATTGACGGTTACAAGATATGTCGGACATTATACTTTAGCGAAAAGATATAAACATGATAAAATGAAACTAAAGAAGAATCCAGAACGGGGGGGGGGGGGCTGAAAGGAGAGACAACATAGCATAATGATAAATAAATACAGTACAGACTATAACGATGCACCCAGCTTTCTCTCTCTTTCTCTCTATATATATTATATATCTCTGTCTATCTGTCTGTCTTTCTCTCTCTTTCTCTCTCTCTCTCGCTCTCTAAAAAGATTATAGGGAAAACGAAATAGTGTGTAAGTATTTGGAGAGCAAAATAATTAGTTTGTTTTATTTACTAATGTAAAGCGCTTTGAGCATGTTTATGCTATATAAATATCAATATGTATGACTATATTGCCAAATTTTGACAATTGTAGTTTGTAAGTATATGTATTGACAAAGTACATACAAATAAAACCGACACAGAAATGTCGGCAAGTATTTGGGTCCTATATAGAATGTGCGAAAAGAGCTATGTCTTTGTCTTTGGCCCATGCATGCATGCATGTTCCCACGGCTGAGTTACGTAAGAGGAACAAAGAACGTTGCGGAGGGTACCGGTCGTTGTCATGGCTATAAACTCCAAAGAGCGGAAGTAAGGTAAGGGTATAATTGGATGACAATGAACTGACTTTGTATACATGTATAACCCTGGTTTATGTTGTTTTGGGGGAGGGAAGGGTCTTGTTGTTTTTGCAGTTGTCGTTGCTGTTTTTAATTTTTTTAAATGGGATCACGTTCCGACATTCTCATAAATAAAAATCATATAACGTAAAGCCAGACTTTACCCTATCTGAAACAATCATTCAAAGACAAAAATCATGCACGATAAAGGAATGGACAAGAATATGTGATAAGATAAAATGTCACAGACAAATAGATGATGATAAGAAATAATTTATCTCTCTTTTTCTCTCTGTTTATGTGTGTCTCTCTCTCTCCGTCTATCTCTCACTCGGTCGCTTTCTCTGTCTGTCTGTCTCTCTGTCTATCTGCCAATTTTTTTCCGCCGTTTGCTTGTATGCCGGCACCATTCCTTTTTTGAGATAAATTATTATAAAATAATGATGATGTACACAAGTTATTATACCTTATATTTATTATAAGGAGCGAAGTAAAAAACTAGCGGCTGATAATGTCGAAATGCGAAGAATATTACTGTACAATAATTATATTTCCAAAATAAAACTTTTGAATGAAAATCTCTGTTGCATCAAATTGATATAAACAATGTTTATTATGCTATATTGACAATACTATTATACGGCGGACATTATACTTCAGCGAAAAGATATCTATATGATAAAAAAAAAAGGACAGACTAAAGGGGGAAACAAATCGGAGCTGGGGGGGGGGGATGATCGGAGAGACAAATATTATATAAATAAATACAGTACGGACTACGTCCAACTTTCTATCTCTCCACCCCCCCCCCCATCTCTCTCTCTCCCTGTCCGTCTGTCTCTCTGTCTATGTCGTTTTCCATCTTCATCTTTCATAATATTGTCTATTCCGCCATTTGCTTGTATGCCGACATCATCTCTTCCTTGAGATTAATTATTATAACGTAATTATCCCTGATGATGTACACATTATACCTTATATTTATTATAGGGAGCGAAGTAAAAAAACTAGCGGCTGATAATGTCGAAATGCGAAGAATATTACTGTACAATAATTATATTTCCAAAATAAAACTTTTGAATGAAAATCTCTGTTGCATCAAATTGATATAAACAATGTTTATTATGCTATATTGACAATACTATTATACGTCGGATATTATACTTTAGCCCAAAGATATAAACAAAACAAAACAGAAAAATGGAAAGGAAAAATGTGAGCTTGAGGGGGGGGGGGGGGGGGGAGTCGGTGAGAAAAATATCATAATAATACATACAGTAATACAGACTACGTCCAACCTTATATCTCTCCACCCCCTCTCTCTCTCTCCCTGTCCGTCTGTCTCTCTGTCTATGTCGTTTTCCATCTTCATCTTTCATAATATTGTCTATTCCGCCATTTGCTTGTATGCCGACATCATCTCTTCCTTGAGATTAATTATTATAACGTAATTATCCCTGATGATGTACACATTATACCTTATATTTATTATAGGAAACGAAATAGAGAACGAGCGGCTGATAATGTCGAAATGCGAAGAATATTACTGTACAATAATTATATTTCCAAAGTAAATCTTTTGAATGAAAATTTCTGTTGCATCAAATTGATATAAAAAAATGCTTATAATGCTATATTTACAATACTATATACGTCGGACATTATACTTCAGCAAAAAAGATATCTTTATGATGAAGAAAAAAAGGGCAGACTAAAGGGTAAACAAAAATTGGAGCTGGGGGGGGGGATGATCGGAGAGACAAATATATAAATAAATACAGTACGGACTACGTCCAACTTTCTATCTCCCCCCCCCCCCCTTCCCCCCTCCCCTTTCTCTCTCTCTCTCTCTCTCTCTCCCTCGTTCTCTCTCTCTCTCTTTCCCCTTTCTCTCTCTCTTTCTCTCTGTCTCTCTCTCTCTCTCTATCTGGCAATGTCGTTTTCCAACTTCATCTTATTTATAATGTTTTCTATTCCTCAATTTGCTTGTACGCCGGCAGCATCTCTTCCTTGAGATTAATTATTATAACGTAATTATCCCTGATGATGTACACATTATATCTTATATTTATTATGGGAAACGAAATAGATAACGAGCGGCTGATAATGTCGAAAAGAGAAGAACATTACTGTACAATAATTATACCAAGTAAAACTTTTGATTGTAAATCCCTGTTGCACCAAACTGATAAAAAAAAACATGTTTATTATGCTATATTGACGGTACTATTATACGTCGGATATTATACTTTAGCCCAAAGATATAAACAAAACAAAACAGAAAAATGAAAAGAAAAAATGTGAGCTTGAGGGGGGGGGGGGGGGGGGAGTCGGTGAGAAAAATATCATAATAATAAATACAGTACAGACTACGTCCAACTTTCTATCTCCCCCCCCCCCCCTCTCTTTCTCTCTCTCTCTCTCCCTGTCTATGTCGTTTTCCATCTTCATCTTTCATAATGTTGTCTATTCCGCCACTTGCTTGTATGCCTAGCAAAAAGATATAATCAAACAAAAAAGAGACCAAAACAAAATCAGAGTTGGGGGGGGGGTGGGGTGACCGGAGAGCCTATCATTAAAAATATAGTACACAGGCTAGATAAAGAGCAGTTATAAGCAAAGAATTGAGAACTAATTTGTGCAAACAACTATCATGAAAATCAAGAAGCTGTACTAAATAGTAAAACTCCGACACTAGCACGATAAGTAAATAATAGCCGACAGCCTTGAAACGAAACAATGGGATGGACTATATCGAGACTAGCTAATCTCCCCAATAATAGGTCGGCCCGGTACCCTGTATACGTACGCATGAGTGACCTGAACTGAGAGCGCTAGGTCGAGCGAGACTGTAATATACTATAAGCTTTTCAATAATCGGCCCGTTACCCTGAATAGAAAATATGACCATATGACCATATAAGGCCAAGGCTCATGTATTGTACGGTGTATCCGCGCGTGCCGTTTACAAAGCATCAAGAGCGAGTGTGGAATTCGCTGCTTGTAAAATCATTATGTCCGGCTTACACAGTCCTAACTATAGTAGACCCAGCTAGCTAGCAGCAGCGAATCCGAAAATCTATGAAAATAACGTAAACTGACTTGCATGTGTTCTATACGAATATCCTGAAAGAGGACTCGTGCATTCTAATGCTAAACTTGTAATAAAACAAAAATTACGCATCGACAGTCGGTAAAAAATTAGATGCATGTAGCCAAAGGTTCAAGGTTTGTATACAGGTAATTTATATGGTATTTAGAAGGTGAATAGATGTACTTTTATGCAATAAAAGTAGCCCTTGCTCGGACCCGAGAAATCTCGGTTCCCGTTTGTGAGTACGTACCACGGGACCCGAGAAATCTCGGTTCCCGAGCTGAACGGGTTAATGATCGTTAATCTTTTTTTTTTTTTTACTGTTTCGTTTTGCTTCATTTTCGTTTAGCTCTGCCTCGAATGGACCCGAAGATAACTTTCGAAAATGATTTGAGTCGTGTTCATTGCACTGTTGAACACGTGAAGCCAGTGATATATCCGGTGTTGAATTTCGACTGGATTCCTGAAAGTACTGAGACATCTGTAGTCTTGAATGAAAACGGAACATACACAACATCGGTTTGTTGCGCACTGCCGCAGACCAAGAGTGCATCACGAGTAGATTGTTCCTTTTCTTACTTACACTATCAGCGAGTAATCTCATCAGACTTGCGTGATACCACCACTGAAAGCCCAATGGGAAATAAAGCAACTACAGTCTCACCCATTGGCACATCTGTGACATTTGCAGGTAAGATAAACCGTATGTTCCTGTCCTGCTTTATTAAGAAATTGAGAGCAGCAAATAGATCTCATCTTAATGTGCGTTATATCACCCGAAAGCTAGATAAAGAAATACCTACAGTGGTTATTCGGTATCCAATTAAAAACGAAATAATTGCAATGTTCATATAACGCTTCTATTCTTAACCTTTCATCGTTTTTGGACCAAGATGGTGGCAAACTGTCATTATTCGGAACTGTACAAATGACACTCGATATTATTGCATTTTATAAATCAACGCTTTCAAGTTGTTCAACACATATATATATATATATATATTCATTAATTCTTTCCCATTTTCAGGCGATGGATGTACAAATGACCATACAGCAATCATCGTCGAGGGAATTTTCATATGTTTGTTGACAGTGACCAACTTCATATTGCTAATCATGTGGAGTAAGTACAGCCATTATAATTTCACACACCAAAATATGTTGTATGATTGTGTGCGGAGAACGTGTGTGTGTGTGTGTGTGTGCGTCGTGTGTGTGTGTATGCGTGTGTATGTGTGTGTGTGTGTGTACATGCGTGCAGGAAATAGAAACATACAAACATTTATTTTTATCTTGCGGGAGCGTACAAAGGATATGGCAGGCTTTAGTACAACTTTTTGAGTTAGATGAAATTGAAGATTTAGAATGGCGAGATATAGCAGGTAGTTCATATAGCATAAAGATTTACTATAGGACAAGGGTGTCGTCAAGGAGACCCATTATCTCCATACCTGTTTTTACTTGTTAGTGAAATATTAGGAATTTTGATTAGACATTCAATGATTTAATTGGCTTGCATCTACAGGGAAAAAATAGTAAACTACTACAATACGCAGATGACACCATTTTGACACTTAACGGTACAAAAGAAGATTTACAGAGCTCACTGAAAATATTGGGTGATTTTGAAGAAATGTCAAACCTAAAGATCAATATTACAAAAACTCATGTGATATGGATTGGGAAAAATAGAGCCTGCAAAAAACAGCTAATGCCAGAGCACAAACTAAATTGGGTATCAGAAGGTTATTCGAGATACTTAGGAATAGATTTTTCGGTTAACTTAGTAGAGATGGTAAATCATAATTATATTGAAAAAATTAAAGATATAAAACGCCAAATTATTTCATGGTCCAAACGAACCTTAACTGTCCTCGGAAGAATAACTGTAGTCAAATCTTTGTTGGTGCCAAAATTGAACTATTTATTGCTTTCACTTCCAGAACCGAATTCGCAAATTATGAAAGATATAAATCGTTCTTTGTATGCATTTATATGGGGTAACAAACCTGATAAAATCAATAGAGAACAAATGTGTCAACTGTATAATAAAGGTGGGGTTAAGATGATTGATATTTACATTCATGCTAAATCCCTGAAAATATCATGGATTAGAAGATTTGTAACTGATTCTCAGATAGAAAGTTTCACTTTTCACATGTTCAATTCATTCTTGCCCAAAACCTATTTTTTCACCTGTATATGGGCTCACAGTATTTTAGAAAATTAGCAGACTTGACTCCAAATCCATTTTGGAAAGAGGTCCTCTTCGCTTGGTCAGACTTGGTCGAACTTCTTATTGACGACATTGCAAGTCAACCTCTCTGGAATAACCCCCACATTAAAATAAATGACAAAGTGGTATTTAGGGGGGCTTGGAATTTACGAGGAATACGTTTTGTGAATGACATCCTAAAAATAGATGGTTCTTTTTGTTCATATTTTGAGTTTCAGCGGAGATTTGACTTACAAACAAATTTCCTCCAGTACTATGGTCTTTGTAATGCAATTCGGTCAGGTTTTAAAATGACTACACATGTAGCTCCTAGTAAGGCCTTAGAACCTATCATTCCCGAAGCCGTGCACCTTGTGGTGAAAACAAATGTTGGTTGTTCACATATTTATCAGTCTTTGTTAAAAAACAAAGTAAAAGAAAGTAAAGCCCTTACAAAGTGGAAAAGTTTTTTAGATTTTCAAGATGTACTTTGGGGTTCGTACTGTCAAATTCCATTTCAGTCAACAATAGATATCAACATGAGGTGGTTTCAAATCAAGATTTTAAATAGAATATTATATATGAAGGACAGTTTGTTAAGATTTGGTGTAGTGGCTGACAAGAAGTGTACTTTTTGTAGTAACAATAATGAAACTATCATACATGTTTTTTGCTTTTGTAACTATTCTAATGAAGTATGGTCGAAGTTAGAGTTCTGGATATTTCGTAATACGGGGGAAAGGATCAAACTTACAAATCAAAATAAATTGTTTGGATTTTGCGGTAGCAATAATAATGCACTCAACTGTGTTCTGATGGTTGTAAGACAAGAAATATTTTCAGCTAAATTACGAAATCAACTACCATCATTTGATATAATTTTATCAGCTGTAAAACGTTATTATGAAATGGAAAAATATTTATACCAAACAAATCTCAGAGAGAATAAATTGAAAAAGAAATGGTTTCACTTTAGAAAATATTTTGAGGGTGTTGGAAATGTGCTAACATAGACATGATCATGTATTTGATGTTTGGTATTTTTTTTAAATTGTATATTTAAAGTACTAATTTTGTCATAAATGTTTGTTTTTATCTGCCACAAAATGTTTCGGCCGTGATGATTATTATCTGTGTCAAGCCATTATGTATGGAAATTATTTATTTAATTATTTGTATATGATATATGGATGTTCTGTATATGATGAAATTTGTTTTGAAAATAAAGAACCCTGTGGAAGGGGAAAAAATATTTTAAAAAAAATAAAAAATAAAAATCAGTAAAACACTTGTACTATAATTTTCATGGTGTAGTATGTTATATTGATGGCAAGATCCGGGGGGGGGGGGCGAGTACCAACTTCAGAAAAGATGAAGAAAACCATTTTTAATTATAGGGATGAGGAAAAGAAAATAGTCATTATAATGGGAAAGCTGGGATGACATTTTCTTAAGTCGGAGCATCTTAGTGTTCATTAAGATTTGTTTTCCTCTCCACCGTGAGCTTGTTAAAGTGTAATTCTATTTTGCAGTCTGGTTAAATAACTTACTTATTTAGTATATTTTTCTTGGGTTGAGAATATTAGCAGACATCCACTGAGTAAGTAGTGTGTGTGCGTGTGCGTGTGTGGGTGTGTATTTGGTTGAGGGAGGTGGGCGGGGAGGAGCAGGACCTTGTACTATTAAAATAACCTCCTTTATTTATGTAAGTGAATAACATGTACAATTGACTTATAAATTATGTTTATGTACTGTAAGTTTACTTTGTTGCTCAGTTATATACTGTAAATGAGTTTTTGTTTTAAAATGTTTATGTATAAGCAGTTCATATTGAAAACGTTTGTTTATGTTATTCAATTGTATGTTCTTGTTTGTATTACATATTTGGAATACAACTAAATTACTCATTTTTTTTTTTTAAGGAAAAAGTGTGGGCTATCCTGATTCGTGTTGGTTACCTTTCGTTAAAGGGACTAAGTAACATGGTTAAGATGGGAGAAAGTGAGCTAAAGTAGTGATTTTATTGCTCGGTGTACAATTGAAGATAATCTGAAAATTTGAGTGAAAACCGACCATTATTAATGATACAAATTGAGAAAAACTGATCTGATCGATTCCTTAATTCTCCCAACTATATTATTACAATTTGATTACATTTTAGGTGAATGTAAATCGTCACAAGGCAATGAATTGGCTCTATATAGGGAGAAAGTGGGCTAAAATAGTGATTTCATTGCTCGGTGTCCAATTAAAGATAATCTGAAAATTTGAGTGAAAACCGACCATTATTAATGATACAAATTGGGAAAAACTGATCTGATCGATTCCTTAATTCTCCCAACTATATTATTACAATTTGATTACATTTTAGGTAAATGTAAATCGTCACAAGATAATGAATTGGCTCTATATAGCATTCCAGACATTTTATTGTTGAAAGGTTTTTTATAGCCTGTTTTATGTCTTTTTTTCATGGAAAAACGGTTGGGGAAAATTCAAAAAAATGGTTTGGAAATTTACTGTTAATCACTGTTAGAGGGTGTTGCACAGTGACGCCTTCAAAGAAAACCATAGATATCTTTGTGGTTTGGGAATTTGTTCAGGATTTGTTGCATCTTAGAGGATTAGTACATTAGAAGGAATATAATAAGTTACATTTCATACAATAATTACGCAATTTTCCATCAACCTTCAACAGTATTACTAAGTCCCTTTAAGGACTTTATTAACCAACTAGTAAGAAAGTGAAAAAGAAAAAGAAGAGTGAGAATAAAAGTACAACAGAAGAAGAAGGTGGAAAAAGGAAAAGAAAAGAATAGGAGGAAACAAAGTAGAAGAAAATCATTAAAAGCAGGGAGTTGGAATGGGTAATGGGTCGGCAGTGTACACCATGAATAATCGATAAGCCCCTCTGTACTACCTAGCTCGACAGAAATGTTGTCTAGGGCGTCGTTGCACAAGACTTACCATTGATGGTAACTTCAGAAATCACTGATAAAAAATAGTGTTTTCTTTATTACGCCGTAAATAATTCCTCATCATTTCATGAAAATTCCTTTCAGAAATGTTGTATAATTTCTCTCCCATTACATTCCACTTTTCATAGTTTCGTCAAGGAAGATATGGCATCGGGGCGTGAAGAATTGCAATGAGGCCAAGGAGAATGAGGAGAAAATGATGCATCCTGATATGGAAATTGGAGCTGAAGTGACGGCTTGATATGTCCTTAGTAATACAAAAAATCTAATTAATATAATCTCGTTCAACAGGCCTAGCTTTTCTGAGATTCTCTTTTTTCACTCTCAGTAAAAATAATGCATATAAATAAAACAAAGACATTCAACTCGCCCGTCGAATTATAATGATACAGACCCAGGAAGAAAGGCTACGTCCACATCGACTTGAAGGACTAAAAGAATAAGATATCAAGAGATGGTGAGAAAAAAAATCATCTTCGCTACATCTTCTTCTCCTTTCTTTATTTGTATATGAACCAAATTGTCAGTCTTTATCACTTCAAAGTGGCACATGCAGGCGCGTACGCAGGGGGGGGGGGGGGGGTAGTTTTGGGGGTTAACCCCCACCCTCAAATTGTTTTTATTTGTAGGTATCGGAGGAACCCCCCTCACTTTGTTCAAGTTTAAACAAATACAAAAACATAAACAATTTTTTTTTTGGGGGGGAGGGGGGCTAAAGGGTGAAAACAATGACCTTACCCCCCCCCCCCCCCGCCCCTCCCCCTCCCTTCGCCTATTCAGCGACTGGCTGAGTCGTTGCGACATTTTCGGCGCGATTTTCGAATTGTAACACCCCCCCCCCCCTTGAAAAAATCGTGCATATCGATACGTAAAATTGTATATTCGTTGTTCCTATTCCAAAATAAGAGTTCCTATGAAAACTCCTATATTTCCTGGAAGAAAATATGGAACAATGATAATGACGATGTGAAGAATGAAAGATTCAAGCAATTCTTCGGGCAATGAGGACAAGCCATTCATATCATGTACATCATTTTATTTTGTATTATGGCCTCTTCTCGTCCAACAGTGAATTATCCATATTTTTCGTTTCTACATTACATATTGAAAAGAGAGAATGTGAATATAAGACTATAAAACATTTCGAAAACCAGGCAGATTATTCCTTGTATGTAGATTTTGCCTGTCTAAAATATTCAAAGTACACATTCATTGATTTCAAATATTGATGTAATTTGAATCATTGCATAAGGGAAAGTTAAATTGGACAAGGTTATCGAAATTTCCCGTCAAAATTAAAATTGTAAAAAGTGTTCTAACTTCGATATGTTTCATATGGATATGTTTATATTTGTTCACTTATTGTAGTACCCCTAAAAAGGAAAGAGTACGCATAAAATTAGTCAGAAGTATTTGTTTACATTATACTTGCACTCTTCGATTTGTCGAACAACAAGTGTGAATAGTATTTTTACAATCCGCTGCATTCCGGCCGTCGAAAAGAAAGACAGGAATGGAGAAATGAATGCCAATATCAACGGCGCTTGAGAAAAAAGATAGTCAAATCGCGGAAGAGAAAAGAAGTGAAAACAATTAAATATCGCTGATGTTATGTCGGCTTTTATGACAAAAAGTAAGCCGACGGAAAGAAAGAAATTAATGCAAAAATGGATGCCAATATCACCGGCTTTTGAGAAATAAAAAGAGAATTGGGTCGCAGGAGAGAGAAAAGCGAAAACAATTAAATGTCGCTGATGCTTCAGGCTTGTATGACAAAAAAATAAGCCAACGGAAAAAAATTAATGAATCCAGAAAATGGATACCAATATCAACGGTGCTTGAGAAATAAAAAGAGATTCAAATCGCGGATAGAGAAAAGCGAGAACAGTCTAAATATTACTGATGTTATACCGGCTGTTATGACAAAAAGTAAGCCGACGGAAAGAAATCAATCAATAAACAAAATGAATGTCAATATCACCGGCGTTTGAGAAATAAAAAGAGTATCAGATCGCAGGAGAAAAAGCGAAAACCATAAAATATCACTGATAATACCGGCATTTGTGACAAAAATTAAGCCAATGGAAAGAAGTAATGAAACAAGAAAGGGGTTGCCAATATCAACTGCGCTTGAAAAAAGAGAGTCAAATCGCGGGAGAGAGAAAAGCGAAAACAATTTAATGTCGCTGATGTTATACCGGATTTTATGACAAAAATAAGCCGACGGAAAAGAAGGAGAAATGAATGCAAAGAATGGATGCCAATATCACCGGCGCTTGTGAAAACAAAGGAGAGACAGATCGCGGGAGAGAGAAAAGCGAAAACAATTAAATAACGCTGATGTTACCGGCTTTTATGACAAAAAGTAAGCCAACGGAAAGAAAGAAATGAATAAACAAAATGAATGCCAATATCACCAAACGCGTGAGAAGAAAAAAAAGGAGAGACAGGTCGCGGGAGAGAGAAAAGCGAAAACAATTCAATGTCGCTGATGCTTTAGGCTTGCATGACAAAAAAAATAAGCCAACGGAAAAAAATAAATGAATCCAGAAAATGGATACCAATATCAACGGTGCTTGAGAAATAAAAAGAGATTCAAATCGCGGATAGAGAAAAGCGAGAACAGTCTAAATATTACTGATGTTATACCGGCTGTTATGACAAAAAGTAAGCCGACGGAAAGAAATCAATCAATAAACAAAATGAATGCCAATATCACCGGCGTTTGAGAAATAAAAAGAGTATCAGATCGCAGGAGAAAAAGCGAAAACCATAAAATATCACTGATAATACCGGCATTTGTGACAAAAATTAAGCCAACGGAAAGAAGTAATGAAACAAGAAAGGGGTTGCCAATATCAACTGCGCTTGAAAAAAGAGAGTCAAATCGCGGGAGAGAGAAAAGCGAAAACAATTTAATGTCGCTGATGTTATACCGGATTTTTTGACAAAAATAAGCCGACGGAAAAGAAGGAGAAATGAATGCAAAGAGTGGATGCCAATATCACCGCGCTTGTGAAAACAAAGGAGAGACAGATCGCGGGAGAGAGAAAAGCGAAACAATTAAATAACGCTGATGTTACCGGCTTTTATGACAAAAAGTAAGCCAACGGAAGAAAGAAATGAATAAACAAATGAATGCCAATATCACCAAACGCGTGAGAAGAAAAAAAGGAGAGAGCAGGTCGCGGGAGAGAGAAAAGCGAAAACAATTAAATGTCGCTGATGCTTTAGGCTTGTATGACAAAAAAATAAGCCAACGGAAAAAAAATAAATGAATCCAGAAATGGATACCAATATCAACGGTGCTTGAGAAATAAAAGAGATTCAAATCGCGATAGAGAAAAGCAAGAACAGTCTAAATATTACCGATGTTATGCCGGCTGTTTATGACAAAAAGTGAGCCGACGGAAAGAAAGAAATCAATAAACAAAATGAATGCCAATATCACCGGCGTTTTGAGAAATAAAAAGAGAATCAGATCGCAGGAGAAAAAGCGAAAACCATAAAATATCACTGATAATACCTGCTTTTGTGACAAAAATTAAGCCAACGGAAAGAAAGAAATGAATCAAGAAAGGGGTAGCCAATATCAAATGCGCTTGAAAAGAGAGAGTCAAATCGCGGGAGAGAGAAAAGCGAAAACAATTTAATTTCGCTGATGTTATACCGGCTTTTACGACAAAAAATAAGCCGACGGAATGGAAGAAATGAATGAAAAAAATGAATGCCCATATCACCGGCGCCTGTAAAAACAAAAGAGAGACAGATCGCGGGAGAGTGAAAAGCAAAAGCAATTAAATGTCGCTGATGTTACCAGCTTTTATGACGAAATAAAATGTCATGTTCAGAGGATTTTCTGACTCTGATACGTTTCATTTTGTCACTCATTGTAATATATCTAAGAAGGAAGAGAAAGAAAAAAATCAAAATTGTAAAAAAAGATGATACATCCTTTTACGCCCCCCCCCCCTTTTTTTTTTTTTTTTTTACTTACCGAGTTCGAACCCATATATATTACAAGCTTTTATAAACAATATTTTAGGAAGTGGTGGAGGTGGTTTGATTTACTCTTAGTTATACTCTAGTTTGCATTGTAAATAATGTAAATAATTCAGTCATATTTTAGAGGGTCCAGTTTACTATGTACAGCGTCAAAGCCTGGCGGATACCGGCGCTATATAAATGTTCATATTATCAAAACTATTATAAATATTTTGTAAACACTACTATTATATAAAAAAAAAAACTTGTTAACATGCTCAGATTATTTTTTGCCCTAGTGATTTGGTAAAGTTAGTTGATGATGATGCTTTAATTTGGGGATCTAAAGTTACTAAAGTTAACAGAACTAACGTGATTGATGATTTGTCAAAAGGGGGCTAAATGTGTTACATTTACGGTAAACTTAAAGTGGAAATGGATGTTTGATTATTGGTGACAAACTGGTGGTAGTTTGATTACTTAAGAAACTAAATATGTGATTCAAAATATATATCATCTTTCAAGTGAAAAACTGAAATATTTGACATAAATAAAAGATGGGACTATTTAGAAGTTAGATACGATCAAAATGTTAATTTGTGGATGATTTAGTACTCATTAACAATTTTCTTACAATTAACAGATTAAATGATAAATTGGTTTATTTGATGGAAAATGGGTATTAGAGTACACAGTTTGTATTGCTTCATTGGCGAAAATTTGAAGGAAAAGATTAAAAGAATATCATTCCTCCTTGTTCAGAAGATTTAACGGAAATATTCAAAAGATTGAATCTTTAATGTCATTTGGGTAAACAGTACTTACTAGTTGTTCTAGTGTAAGTTAGATTTATAATGAGCTATTACAATTAAATGTCGAAATCTCAAGGGCACAATTATTTTCGGGTGAAAAAAATTGCAATTGAAATAACCATTCATGGACAGTTACCTAGCAATCAAATTGAAAAATATCCAAGATAATGTCATTGTTCAGTTATCTTTTAATTTGGGTACAATTTACTGCCAACATTAAATAACTTACAGGAAGAGAACATGACATGCAGGGATAATTGTTTTGAATTTAATTTGTCCCCTCTCAGTTAAATCAAGCAATATAACATATTTTGTCTAATTCTCAAAATTAAATGTACTCTGTAAACTTATTTGATTACGAACATACTTGTCAGTATTTCGTTACTTGTATTATTCATTTGTTCTATTATATATTGTATTACTGTATGGTTTATATATGTCATTTAATTTGTGGATATTTGAGTGGAAAATAACTCAAATCAAATCATAATCAAAACCAAAATCAAATCAAATCAAATGTAATCAAGTAGGGGATTTATTACATATGTTCTGGAGTTTCCCAGAAGTAAAATTATTTTGAAAACTTTTAAAAGAATACATAAGAGAATGCTCTAATCAAGATTTATTTTGAAGATACATAATGTTGTTTTTTTTATCCAAGAAACAGAGAAGGAAGAAATGAATTTAATATTGACTTTTGCATTTTGTTTTATTTATAAATATAACAATATTGGAATAGCTTCCACAAAGAAGATGGATATTCTTATTTTAAAATTATGTGTATATATGTTTATGAAAAGACAATATGGCAATGAAAAACACAAGCAAAAATAAAATGTTTATATGCGGCTCACAGAATGGGACACGACGTTAAAAAATTTACGAAATATATTATGTAACAATTAACATTATTATCTGATTATTTGAAGGTAATCAGTGGAATTTGATCGCAAGAAATATTTGTCCTTACTAAGACCTTCGATATCCATTCTCTCCCTTCTTTTAATCAATCTTTCCTGTTCTTTTTCTTTTCATTTTACTTCAGTTTTGACCCATGTACGTATTCCATTCTCATTGAATTCTACCTTTGGTTTTTCTACTTTCTGTTCCCTTGGACGGAACATTGTTCCGTTGTATTATATTGATCTGTTAATTATGATAGACTTAACAAAGCCAAACAGCTTTAATATCTTGTAACAGGTTGCATTGTATTGTAATGTATTGTTAATTGCATTTTGTTTTTGTTTGTAAAATATTTGCACAATAGTGGCTAGTCAATATACAGCTTTTAGAATAATAGAGCATTCAATTAGTCATTTAGATGTTTTTTAAAATAAAAGTATTAAACAAAATAAATGTTTAGTTGCGTTGGATTGATTATTTAAAATAAATCAACGTTCGAGTGATTGTTGAGTTGTTGGCTATGAGGGGAAATGCTCGTATAGTATGTATAGACGCCCTGCACCTCTTGAAAGGATGTTACAATTTACTAATTTATTTCCAGTTAATTATTTTACTTGTTTGCTACCGCATGACGGTTATACATTTTAAAATGTTACACCGGCGTAAAGATGATGTTTACAATGTCGTGAAACCCACCCCTGCGGATTTATATACAACCACCCCCTTTCTGGTATTAGAGCCGCCTTTATTTTATATTTGATATATTATTAACAACAACGTCTCACCATATCTATACAGAAGTCAACAGAGATACAAGAGTAACAAATATGAACAAATATAACGTATTAGAATTAGAAATACATAATTAATTGTATTACATATGCATAGTAATTATGCATAATATAAGTATACCAACTTAACGAAAGGTTCATGTGTTGCAAGATGTGATAATTCCAACAGAAGGGAAGGGAGAAAGCGCGAGGACATACGGATACGACGTATTACAAGAGGCAATGGTGGAAGAAGCAAAGTCCAGACAGGATATGCAGTATTTTCATCTTCAAATATAGTATGAGAAACATAATTATTAGAGGAAAATGGGTATTTTTTAATAAGTATTTCACAATGTGCTGTAGCAAAAGATATGGGCACGTAATACACAAAACGTACATGAACACTTATAGACATTAACAACAATTCATATCTTTCAATTGTTGATGAGGTATGATGTGATTACAAGCTCTATATTTCTTAATGCAGATGTAGCGATTTAATGGGGACGAGGAGGCCTCTCCCTGGAAAATGCTAAGAGGGTGGGTTCAGTGTCCACGTAAACCGTTGCCATCTTCATGGCCTTTGCGTAGTACGTTAACCCTAAAAAGGCCGGGCTATTTGAGGTCTTAGTACGGCCGGGGAGGGGGGGGGGGGGCATTATGACCCACCATAAGATCTCAGCCGTGAAGCGGCCGATCTCAGCGAAAATTTGCCAACATGTCAAGTGAAGTGTATATAATAATATGATAATTTCAATTTTTTGAAAAATTCACTCATTTGCATATTTATGGTAATTTATGCAAACAAGGTCATACAAATCACATTTGTACCCATAAATCATATAATTTTCATATTTAGGCATTCTGTTTCACTATATATATTTATTAGACCATTCCGAATAATAATACGACACAAAAATTGGAAGAGCCAGCTTATTTTTTTATGTTATCTCTTGTTTTGAGAATTTCTTATGAATTTCAATTTTTTTTTTTACTAAAGTATTTAATTGTTTTTGTTGTTTTATTTCATTTCTAACTATAATTCAACTATTTTGACTCCCAAAACGACCACCTAAACTTTGAACAAGACCCAATAACCCATGTTTGATCTATTTTTAGGAAAAATTACTTTTCCATATGTTTTGTACACAAATCACGAAAATTAGCAATTTTTCGGGCTGACGTGCAAAGACAAAAGGTCAGATTAAAAAAAAAAAATCTTTTAAAAGTTGCGCAAGAGTCTAAAGAAAAAATTCAGCGAGCGGCGGGGCGCCATCCATATGCGTTCCCGAACAATCAGAAAAATCGTGGAGCCCCCCCCCCCCCCCCCCCCACCCCCCCCCCCCCCCCCCCCCGGCCTTATTAGGATTAAAATGATCACTGTCGGTAATTATCTTGCCCCCCCTAATATTATAACCCGCTACGTCAACAGTTACTTTCAATTATATTTCCTTCACACACACAAAAAAAAATGTATCTTGCAATACATATTCACCATGGTATGTACGAAGGAGGCAAAATTCCCTAAAAAAGCACGAGGATTGTGGGTCGCCATAACAAAACAGACATTTGATACAAACACTACATGATAATCATAGTCTACATAAAACACAGTTACATATCAATACAAGAGATAGAGGACTCAGAAGTTCAAATGTATATACATGTACAAAATATGTATAGATAAATGTACACACAAACACACACGTACTTATACACGCATATATACACATATTTGGAACAGTGTTTGTTATATCTCAGACGATATGCATGTATTTTAAGAAAACTGGGGATTTCCACATGTGCCGTTGTGGTCTACCTCACATGCTGTTTATGAGCGAGCGTTTTGGTTACCAAGTTGCATTAAGTCAGAAGGTTGAGTCAAGGGAAAGTTGAAACATATTTTCTGAGTTTTTTTATTCTGTCTATGTTAGTGAAATGAGCAATTCCTGTTTTCAATTATTTTCGAATGCCGACGCCGGCTTGAAGTGAACATTCGCTTTCTTCCTGTTTAAAAGAAATGAATGTTCCATTTCACTGCCGATTTTTTTTATTTTGTTTTCATTCCAGTTAAAATCTATCCATTTATCTTGCGAAGCGACAGTAAATAGGAATAAACCATAATGCAGTTGTATGATTATACGGACTATTTATTAACAACAGTGTCATCCAGTCTTATAATTGTGACGTAGTTATATATTTCCACAATTTAAACCACAGACAAACACATATTACCTCTCAAAACTGCATACTAGCGTACAGGTTTGCTTTATTCTCTATTCATAACGTTATAGTTAAAATGAATATTCTCACTTAAGTAGTAAAAGACCACTCCGTGACAAATGTTGGGTTCCTTGGTTGAGTGATTCTTCGTTTGTTTACTGAGTTGAGATATTATAGTATTTTCAAACTCTTTGCTTATATACTATCGCAACATTTATATTTAAAGCAATAATGATAGTGATGATGATAATGATAGTAATATTAATAATAATGATAACAGTTATAATGAATCCTGGATTCATGGAGTAACAGACATAAAACAGTGTTTCTTATTATTTTATCAAATAAATTTGATATTCAAATTTGGGGCTTGAAAATACTTAAGGCACATGCGGGTTATTAAGCAAGCAGTCCAGCCGATATTGCGTATTGGGTTTCCTTGATATAAGGTGTGTATAAGAAAAATGTACTCAACTTTAGTAGCTCCTAATTAAGAAGTGATAACCAATATGACTTGGAAATCTATTTCGTAATGAAGAGTTGCTTATTCTTTGTCCAATGATACCCCCATTCAACTTCCCGAAAGGATCACAACCTTGCCGTGGTCGGGGAGCTTGAGTGTCTCCATGACCCTTAGAGCTATGCCGGCGGGAGATCCGTCTCCCGGTAGGGTCACCCTTGCCGGACAGGTTGACGGGTAGAGACCAGACAAAATGTGATCCCTGGTCCTCCAGGTTTGGGGTTGGGCTCCTGGTTGACAACTCTGACCTGTAAAACAAAAAACATTGTTACGGAAACAGCAACAAAAGAAACTAAAACTACCCGGCGTGATGGGCTTCCAGGTGTATCACATGATACTTTTATGAATGGCAGCGGTGAAAGCCGAGAGGAAGCCACTGACAGGAAGGTGGAAGTGCTGGACGCCAAATGTAAAACTAAGATAAGATTTTGGAATGTACGTACAATGTATGAGGCAGGAAAACTTGCTCAAGTAACAGCAGAGATGAGGCGATACAACTTACACATTCTGGAGTTAGTGAAAGTAGATGGACGGGATCAGGAAGTATTAAAACCAACACAGGTGAGACAGTTCTATACTCGGGAAGAGATGACAACCACCATTCAGAGCGAGTAGCCATTATTCTGAAGAAAGATGTAGAAAAGTGCCTGGTGGAGGTGAAACCTATTAATATCAGGCTCATGAAGATAAGGCTGAAAAGGAAACAGATTAACACAACTATCATCCAGTGCTACGCTCAACTAATGACAGTGACGATGAAGCTAAAGACAAGTTTTATGAACAACACACCAGCTAGGCATGACATGAAGATAGTGATGGGAGACATGAATGCAAAAGTTGGGAACGACGACACAGGCTACGACAGGGCAATTGGAAGACAGGGATGTGGAGTCATGAATGAAAATGGAACAAAACTTCTTGAATTCTGCTCTACCTATGACCTTGTTATAGCTGGGACTCTTTTCCTACATAAAGACATCCACAAGCTCACATATGGAACTCTCCAAACGGACGAGATAAGAACCAAAGTGACCACCTGATGATTAATGGCACATGGAGACATTCACTTTTTGATGTCAGAGTGATGCGGCGAGCAGATGTCAATAGCG
>JAVYIG010009522.1:0-77374 GCA_035222895.1 Strongylocentrotus droebachiensis
TTTTCCTAGGACGTTCGAGTTTAGTTTTGTCTGCTTGTGTGAGATTTCCATAAAAACAAATGAGATTGAATAGAAGAACACTTTGAATGATAGACTGATAGAAAAGATGCAAGATCGTCCTGTCAACGTTAAATTTTTTGAGCTTCCTTAGAAAAAACATCCGTTGATTAGCTCTACTGTGTACAGCGTTGGTGTTCTTATTAAATCGTAGCTTATCATCAATCAAGGTACCAAGATACTTATATTCATGTACGTGTTCGATTGCCTGTTCATGAATATACAAAGGGGTATGATTTACGTCACCACGTCGAAAGTCTACAATAATCTCTTTAACTAGTGCAATATTGAGAAAAATGTATACGTATACTATTCTACTTTGAATGGTTGATAAACATAAACGGAGATAACGATGAAAATTAGGCAGAGAAAATAAAGTCTGCAATTCAACTCAAAAGGAAGACGGTGAATAGATAACCAGGGGGGTTTCGAGGGCACCACTCTCCACCCGCCGGAAGAAGGGGGGGGGGGGGGGAGAAGAGGGAGGATACATGTGTAAAAATCATCATTAGCTAATGACTTTCTGTCCTTCACACCCCAAAACGATTTTATTTTTTCTGTTTGCTTGTCAAAGAAATTAAGGTGTTGAGCCCCCCTCCCCCCCCCCCCCCCCACCCCCCGCCCCTGGCAGAGAGTCCTTGATCCGCCACTGGCATGAGAGGATGGCATCACCGGCGTGTAAAGCTGTGTTTATTCTTGAAAGGCACCGAGAGGTATCACTTCCAACCTCCTCTTCTTCTCCTCTTCCTTCTCCCCTTCATACGCCTTCAAATCAGCTGTTGGAAGCTTTCGAGAGGGATTCCGTCCAATTTATATCACGAATGATATAGCAACCGACTCTCATAATATAAGCTTGAAGAAAGTCCATGCCCACCTTCCATCCAAGGAGGCTGGTGTGGTTGCAATCTCTCTCTCTCTCTCTCTCTCTCTCTCTCTCTCTCTCTGTCTGTCTGTCTGTCTGTCTCTCTCTCCCTCTCTCTTTCTCTTTCTCTTCGTAATATGCCTTGGAGCATTCACATTGGTCTAGTTTTTGGTTTGTCATTTTCTTTCCAAAGCACTCATCGCTCTGTTAATGACACTTCCATATTAGAAATATAATTATCCCGATTCGCGCTTTTCATGAGTAAACCCGGCGGACATTGTAGTCCTCTTCAGAGAAAAATATATCGGTTAGTCTTCCCTTTTTCCTTTGAATTACGTTCCCTCAGAATATTCTCGACCTATTTCGAAAGGAGCTTCGTTTGCTTTTAGCTCAGGTAACTGTTTCAGGATGAGCATGTCTTATTTACTCAGGGGCAAAATATAGATCACCGAACATTTCTAGAACGATGCGAATTTTTTCCCAATCCCTTGGCACGACAAATTTATCCGATTTTCTTTACCTCTTTAAACTCGTAAACACGCGCGCCTACTTAATTTGCCCGTGCGCCTGATTCTTTGCGATGTCGTCTGCTTCAAATGCTTTCGTCCCTTCCTTGTTGATTCGCTGCTCCATCGCGTCACAATGCACTTTAGCTTACTGGCAGGACGGGTTCGTTGCTACAACCTCTTCGGCTCGGGGGGCGTCTCGAAAAAACAGGCCCTTGGAATAGAAAGCTACTTCGTAACATGCAAATCAGTTTATAAACCGCCGGTCATGATCCATTGTTTTTTGCTGTTTGGGCTTACCGTCTGATGTTTCACGGGACAAAAATAGTTGCTGTATTGCCGCCACTTGCAAACGGGATTCACTTAAGTTTTTCCCTCAGTGCCGCAAGTTTCTTCGATCTCTGCCTGGAGATGATGGTGTATAAAACCAGAAAGGAGAACAACTGCTCTGATAAAAGGGATCTATTTACACCTTCGAGATTGTTTTGGTTTGCCTGAACCATTTTATATCGGTGAGTGACAGTTTGATATACAAAGAACAAATTGATTATTGAGACACTGAAAGAGAAAATGTTTAAGAAATCATTCACTTGCCACTCTGTGTGTTTAGTTTCGTATTTCATAACTTGTGTCGAACTTTCTTTTTCTTCATTAACGAATATTGTATTGAAGATTCGCAACCAACACGTTCGCAAACAAAAATCAACCTGTCCGTCACCTATTGATATGTGCGAACATTGCAATGACGTATTCTTAAAGTGTCATTTGGATGAGTTTCACCAAATTTAATTATGATGCTGAGAAAAGCAGCGAGGAGGTTCAGCGCATCTTAAACTCCATTTTATTCAAAATGTCATTTTTCTGTTTGCACTAATGTGCGGTTCAAAATATTGACCCATATTTGGACTTGATAATCACTGAGTAAGAAAGAAAAACAACAGAGGAATCCGATACGACACAGTCATTGGCATAATCTAGTTTCTTTATATATCCTGTCTAATCCTGGCGATTCGGTCTAAATCCGCGATAGACGAATTTCCGTTCGCCCGATTTATGGGCAGATTCGAGTTAATCGTTGACTTAGATTAAATACAATAAAAAATAAAACCCAAGCTAACATGTCTCTCACCAACTCACCATTGCGTAATCAGACACTCTTGGTAATTAAAAGAGGTTCATTTGAAAACGCTTCTGTAATAAAAGTAAATCAGGGTCGCCCTAAAATAAACAAGTACGTGTGTATAGGGTTGGAAGCTATAGGTGAATGATATAACAAAACAAATCAAATATTACAAATGGAATTAGCGGAAATAGAATAAAACTTATTTATATAAACCACGCAATGTTTGTGTAATGCAGTCAATGAAAAACTTAAATGTTAGATGTTTAAAGTTTTGATACATAAAAACGGTTTTCATCTTTCGAACGTCATGAACCATTTTAATATCGAAGATTGAGGGTGGAAACTGCAATGGATTTGCATCCATTTGTGCTATACGAAAGGAAAGAGGGACAGACATTGGGATTGAAAGAGGGGAAGGAGAGGGAAGGGGGTAAAGAGAGACACAAAGAGAGGGGTGGAGAGGGGTGAAATAGATCGTTGAGAGAATGAGAAGACAGGGACAGAGAGAGACAGAAAGACAGAAAAAGAGAAAATAAACTGATGTTACTTTGAAAGGGAACTTCTGCGTGAGTGTGTGCGTGATCGGAAGTACGTATGAGTATGGGTGAGTACATAGACTCTGTGTGTGTGTGTGTGTGTGTGTGAGGGGGGGGGGCAAGAATCACTTTTAATAAATGAAAAGGGAATACTTAGCTGTGTTGTCATTGATGAAAAAATAGCAGACAACTTTAACTCATACCAGGGACGTTCCCTATTCATAGAATCCATTCCATTTGATAACCCAAGCAAAATAAAATAAGAATTCGAACTAAGAAGTCAAATGATAGACACAGGTCAGACCAATCATAGGTTATAACCAAATTAATCCTTCATAACGTCATTCTGTTTCTTCCGTCTCACAGAATGTGTCTAAAATGGCAGTTGTTCCAAACTTAGTCATGGAAAAAAAAAATCAAACTGAACCAAAATCCGGTCATCCGGTATTTCCGACCTTCATCATTATAGCCAAATAACTATGGTCGCCATGGAAACCCATTTAGGTAACTGCCAGATTAGAATATGAGGGATGACATGCAAGGAATCAACCTCCGTTATGAAAGAAATTTCATGCGGGCATTGTCGTGATTATAACGTATGTTACAGATGGTTTACTCGTAACCCGGGTCAATGCGCCTATTAAGAAAAAAAAAGTGGTGAACAAATTTGGCGCGGAAAAAAAGGATGGAAATCGTCAGAGACCGTAACAGGAATATAGTAATCACCCGCCGTGGGCGCCAACACGTGTATACTCGTTATTAATGTTGTCTTCATACCGGAGGTAATAGCTGTTCCATTTTTAGATATTATGAATATTATGTCTTTCAATACAGGATGTTTATCTTGTGCATAATAAATAAGTTGGAAGGGGCGGGGTGGTTTTAGACGCTGCGAACTGCGAGGAGGGGATAGGGGGGGGGGGGGGGGGTTTAAGTGATTCTTTTGGAGAGTTCATAAGCAACAATGATCATCTTGGAAATTAAATAGGCCTACGGACACTTGGGGGTGGGGGGGTTCTCCAGCAGTGGGGTGAAGGTGGAAGGTGTTATTTCTTGCCCGAATCCCACCCTTGTTATGCCAGCGTTTAATTAATGATAGTATATATAATTCTCAGTCAAATGCTGCGTTTTATGAATTATACTGTACTTGATATTTTGTCTTTGTTGTTTTGATTGTGTATCAGCCAAAATTATTTATTGCCTAGTTGTATTATACCAACTCTAATTGAAAGAAGCTTAATAGAAAACAATTCTCTAAGTCTTTAAACTCATATGTTGAGACCAAACTATTTATTGGGTAACTTTGTCTCAGATCCTGAAACTAAATCCTGGATTTAGCTATTGCTGCAATGATAATTATAATCAGTCAGGAACCACAATACTTTTACAAGCCGATCACCTGTCTGATATTCAAGATATTTATGATTGGAAATCGAAATTCAAAAATTCATTTTCCTAACGGTTTTAATTACACTACAGTCTATTGGGGAAATGAGTATGGTAAAACCGGTCACTCAAAGATTTTTGCTTCACAGTCATTTTGAAGCGCATTTTTTTCTTCTTAGGGCTTCAATATATATTACACCATTTCACAGACACTGATAACACGTAAGGCCATGCATCTCAGATTTAACATTGTTAAACGATGCCTTAAAGCTAAAGACCAGTTATGGTCATGCGATTGCATTGTGAAAGAAACGTTGTTGAAATCGATCAGAAAAGGTTGATCATCTAGCAAGATGTACTGCAAGGTTCTGGAATCATCAAAATGATAGGAAAAATTGGCCAAGTCTTCATAAAGTTAGAAGCACTGTACACAGAAAGATGTATATGGGACTACACACACGTGCGCGACACGTGCATTTCATATCTCTCAACAGGCAAGAGATACACTAATTTACCAAATATATCAATTAGTAGGCAGTTTCCCGTCAAAATTGTTATCATCATGTAATAGTCAAAACATATTCTTTCACATGATTGGTAATGAGAGCTTCCATTTCATTTTTTGAAATTGGGGGCGTTTCCAATACTGGTCTTTACCTTTAAACGATGCCTTTAAAGGTTCAACGGCAAAGACAAACAAACCCATGCCTTCCTATCGATCAAGGTGTTTGGTTTCTTATAAATCGTCTAGTTCAAGCCCATGGGACCGGACTTGAACCGTATGCTAATCATGGTAGTTTGAAAATACGATTTCCATGCAATCGAAGAAATCGATGCAATATCATACGTGTTTCATGTAAAATTTCGACTTAGTGGGACTTTGCGTTAGCATTTGCGATCGAACCTTGTCGCATTATAAAAGGGGTGGGATGGATGCGGGGGAGGGGGAGGGGGCATTCGAAGGTGCAATCCCCTTAGGTATTAGAGGGACAGCCCCGAACCATAAACATGCATGCCAAGGGTCTTCACCAAAACAGAGGATCAACGCGCAAACCCTTTGACTATGAAAAGTAGTGAGACTTCGGCCGGGCGGTGTTGATTTATTAATATGATTTTAGTGTTTCTCAGAAGAATACATTGTTCTTTGTATAATAATAATCATAATAATAATAACGTTTTATTTAACCCAGGGCAGCCACTTCAGTCATGAAACTGCTCTTCCAGCGGGCCGTGCATGACATAATATTACTACTCTTCTCCAATATGCTGAGCGCCTAGCTAGAAGGCAGAATGTCCCATTGTTATAAGTCTTTGGTATGACTCGGCCGGGGTTCGAACCCACAACCTCCCATTTATGAGGCGGGCACTCTAACCACTGAGCCACCATGCCCGGTATCAATCCCCGATGGAAATCATTGAGATAACATACCGGATTGTGTCTTTCTTAATCTCCTTTATTCCTTTCTTAAAAACGACTTTTGCCATACGATTTCCCACATGTTGCCCTATAGTTACGTCACAGTGCATCGGCACACTCGCTAGTGTACAGGCAAATGGACAGATAGAGAAGAAACCTTGAGGGGGTGGCACCCCCTTCACCTGCCCCGTGCCCCTGGATACACCGCTGTCCCAATTGAAGTGAGAACAGTGTAGGCCGTTAGAAACGGGCGGGTGAGGGGGTGTTCGCGTAATAAAAAAATCTCCGTAATTATTCGTTTTGTCATTGGGCGCACTCACTCACTCACTTCAATATCATTCAGTCGGTGACAGAGCGAGTGAGAGAGAGGGGAAGAGTGAGAGGAGTCGTTCAAGAGGGCTTGATGTGGAGGAAAGCGTGTATAAATACATCACCTTTTTCATACTCCTATGGCGGTTAGGGTGGGGTCAGGGGGGGGGGGAGGGGTTTCGGGTTTTTTTCCCTGGCCAAACCAAATCTGGCATGTTTTGAGTATACATTGAGTATGTAGAAAATGTTCCTTTTCCCTTATTTTTGTGGCCCCACCGGAGGCTTTCTCTTGGTCGCAGACTTGTCAGAGTTGTGAAAGGTTCAGAACTCTTGAGTTACCATCAGAATGGTTGTGGTATTAAAATGTCCACACTTCCACCCTCCCAATTCACAACTCTGAATTTCACCCGTCTCATCTGTATGGTTATCATGATTATATTTGAACTGTACTTTATCGATAGCAACAACGGAGCGAAAATTAATTTATGTCAACTCTTGACCTACGGTTAAGTAAATTCTTATAACACGAAACGGAAATTTAATCAAATTCCCTGTCTGCCGGGTAATCCGAATGTAAACGTATGAATGGAAAACGGAAATCGCAATTCGAAATATGTAAATGAAATGTACTCATGATGATGTGGGGTACTTCCTGAAAAGCTCCTGTACAAATGTTCTCGTTCTTGTGTTTCTGTCGTTACCCGTGTTCACCTTCTTGTATAGTTTTGCAATGCCATGTGTGTCAATTTTTATTCGAGAATAATATAGAAAATAATGATTAAAACAGGCATGTTGCCCACCCAATCTTATAAACATTTTTTTTTAGAAATGGCAGGTTAACTGCCAGAATGGGTACAGTTAATTCGGCCTTGGGATATTTTTTACTTCTAATACTGTTATTGCTTTTATTATTTGGAATGCGTTCGGACTTAAAATGTTGTTTTAATGTCTTCTTCCATGTATTATATTTCAATCAGAACCAACTCATGTTTGTTATCAACAACAAGTAACAATTTAATGTTCTAAGCTACTGAAATCATTGCATGTGATAAACTGAGAGCAGAGTTGTCATAGATCTGTTGCAGTTGCTATTGTTAACAAGTTTTGTGAAAACAGGGTCCAAGTTTTTTTTTTAATGATGAAATGATAGTATGTGCATAATAAATTTAGTAAATCAGTTTATATTAGAAAACGAGTAGAGGGAAATTAATTTTACTAATAACTTTTATTTACCCAGGGTAGCCACTTCAGTTATGAAACTGTTATTCCAGCGGGCCCTGCATATCATAATATGTTATTACTACCCTTCTCCAATTTAATATGCTGAGCGCCTAGCTAGAAGGCAGAAGGTCCCATTGTTATAAGTCTTTGGTATGACTCGGCCGGGGTTCGAACCCACGACCTCCCGTTCATGAGGCGGGCGCTCTAACGACTGAGCCACCATGCATTGCCCGATTACTTTAATTGAACAGTCGAACATGACGATATAGCTATGTTTAGTGCTGTTCGTACATTGTACAATACATGTAGCCATCCGAGATGTTGGTAAATACTAATGATTATTATTCTCCAGATAAGAGACAAGTCGGAATTCCATTGATAAAGAAAGAAGAAAAACATTGATATTTCGGGAATCAGGGATTCGGTAGGCATCTCCATAGTGTCAAGTCACGCTTAAACGTACAGCACCATGATACAGAAAGAGAGAGAGAGAGAGAGAGAGAGGGGGGCGAAAGAGAGAGAGAGAGAGAGAGGGGAGAGAGAGAGAGAGAGAGAGAAAGAGAGAGAGTAAAAGAGAGAGAAGGGGGTGTTTGAAATCGAGAGAGAAGGAGAGAGAGCGGGGAAGAGGTGCTAGGTGAGAAGAGTGGAAGGGGATGGAGTAGGTGGAACTGAGGATGAGGGGAGGAGGTGGAGATGGAGGAAAGGTTGAGAGAGGAATGCGTACTCTCTTCAATAATTCTTCTCAGGAAAGGGAATACGAGGAAGGGATAGGCAGGGCGACGGAGAGAGAGAGAGAAAGAGAGAGAGAGGGGGAGATAAAGAGAGATGAAAGAAGAGACAGGGGTGAAGACACGGAGGAATGAAATCATTCTGAGTAATGATGTAATTATGGAATTTGAGAACATACAATCTCTCTCAGCGGCGAGGCTTTGGGCGGATAAAGTTGCTCGCTTTCGGCGAGTAATCGCATCGCGGAGCACAGCGGAAAGCTCTATCTTCGAAATTCGATATTGACAATTTTCTGATTTTAATTCTAATTATACCTTCGCCGAGTAACATCTGAATGTGTTCAGACGCGATGATTTCTAAAATCAAATTTGATAGATAAGTCACTGGCCTATCTTCCCATAAGCAATATCCTTCTGCCCCATTGATGAATAAACGTTTGCTGCTTAATATTGTACTTTTATATATACCGAATATTGTTGCAAATGTCAGATTCTATGTTCTCCTCTCCCTCCCTCCCTCCCCCTCTCTCTCTCTCTCTCTCTCTCTCTCTCTCCCTCTCTCTCTCTCTCTTTCTCTCTAACTCTCTCTCTCTAAGTCAATATACATATATGACACACGATAAACAAAACAATTAAGGTACAGTCTGTGGCACAAGATAACCATTTTTCACGTTCTAAATGAACTATTCATATTTTATACACACACAAATATGAAGTGGAAACCCGTTGCATGAATAAAGTTTAAAATTTAATTGTACATTGCCACCTCTTTCTTGTATTTATCTCTCTTTATTATTGAAATTCAATAATTACAGTCACCCATCTTGCTCCAAGCAGACGGAAAGTACAAAATCTGTAAATAAAATGACGAGTACGGGACATTATTGAAAAGGATAGTTAAGTTTTGTTGCAGAGGGCGCTACACAAATAATTTTGTGTGTGAGATGATTATAAACTGAGCGTCAAATTTGAAAGAATATACAATTTAAATGACAAAATCATCCTTATTTGATCAAAAACGGTTCAGAGACAGCTTAAATATCCATTAATATAATAATTTCTAATATTTGTGGTGCCCCACAAATATCTTTAATTTTGAACCAGCCGTTGAAAAACGAGATAGCGCCTTATATGTTTTATTCCAGCCAATGCCAATATTGGCTTTTTGTTGGGTTTTTTGTGTTGGTTATATACGCACAACCAGCCGGCCCGTCTATTGTTATTAGTAATTAATTAATTAATTAATTAACGGTCATCGTATTTGTTTTAAAGTGGAGCCAAATTCGTATGATCGTATTCAATCTAAATTCACACATTTGGGGGTCTAACATTACCTTCATAGCAATTTTAGGGACTAAAAGGGCACTAGAAATGTCATAAATAAGAATAAGAGCAATAACCATACACTCTGAAGGCATTTGCGGTCTTAAACAAGAACTCAACTATCCCTTTAAATCCAAATGCGTAATTCGAAATGGAAATAACCGTGGAATGTGTGTAGGTACCAAGCTTTGACATATAATCTGAAATAATTGTTGATGATCATCTGATGATGGTATGAATCAATGTTCCAATATTTCAACAAATAATGAAACATTTCTTTTGAAGGATGCCTTTCTTTCACGGTATTAATTAAAGACACGATGACGCATATATGTTTGAAATGCAAATTTCCCTATCTCGAAAGGACTTGACCGATATTTTAGTATTCGTGTTCCCATCAACGTGATCGAAAATAGTCATACAGTGACACAATCGCCGATATCTAGGGTAAAAATGGAAATTGTGTGCGAATTACATCCATACAGAGGCATTAGATATGGCATTAGATTCGACTAATATCATTCCAATGAGCCACTTGATATGAATCTATAATGTTATATATATCTTAAACACTTTAAAAAAAAATTGTTCAAGATTCCGCATTCCACGTTCTAGATTAATAAAATAGTATATTGTCTATAATTACCATTATAAATAAATTTGCTTCCCATCGGTGCGAATGACGTATATCAATGTTCTGGTACAAAAATTGTTTTCATATCCCTTATTTCTTTTGACAGATGTTAATTGGATTGCAACAAACTTGCAGAACGTATCTGTTACTAAATTCAAAGAAATGTGAAATGTCAAATTTACACGGGTTATTTTTGTCTAGGAATTTCACTCAATACATTGGTTAGTTGTAGAAACAGTGCTTTACTTTCCTTATTTTGCTGTTCATAGGACTCCTTTGTAATCTTCTTCATGACTTTTTGAAAACGTGAGATTTTCTGTGGGGCCATTTTCGTATCCTATTCATTTTCCAATTTTCCAATGTTTTTTAATTTCTTTCTTTTTTTCTTTCTTTTTCCTTTAACAAAATAATGGTTAAATTCCTTACGTGCTTTCCGCGTGTATTTTGTCACTTGGTGGCGTATAGTTACACAAGCTAAGTTCAATTCATTTTCTATGATTCACCCTTGAGGAAAATTCGTTATTAAATATCATTCTACCGTTACATACTTTACATGGTCATAAACTTGTACGGTTAAATGTATATAATATCCTTACACGGGTTATTTTTGTCTAGGAATTCCACTCAACACAGTCAATTTGGTTCCTTTTGTATGATTCACCCTTGAGTAGAATTCGTTATTTAATATCATTCTATACATACATGACTGTACTTGACATGCTCTCCAACTTGTTCGGTTAGATTTATATAATTCAGAAGCAAATATCAAGTTACAATATACTTTTTTAGCTTTTATTAATTCTGCCTGTCCTTGTATGTCTTAGTTAATATAATGTCTATATTGTCAATATTTTGCATTTAATTACTTTGAAGATTTTACTTTTGGGGTTGTAGAAAAAGGGGACCAGCCTCGATAGGACAATGGCCTTTTCTGGTCCCTCACATCCCTACTCCACCCATTAATCATTTTTAGTGTTACTGTTGTTGTTTTATTTTGTCGTTTTATTTGTTCTTATTATATTCTATATATATTGCATTTTGTATAATTGTATTTTGAATGTTATAATGCTGTAAGTTTTTATTGGATGTGAAATAAACTGAACTTGAACTTGAACTTGAACTTGAAGCACTCTAAAATTCATTTATACTTTTCAAAGTATTATTATAACTTGCGATGATTTTTTTTTTCTTCAGTTGTTATCAAATTGGCAATATATTAATGTCATTGGGGCGCTTTCCTCGATTGATTTTATTTCAAACAATGAAAGAAAAAGTTATAGGGTCAGATGAGAGAAACCAACTAGAGGATATAGTTTGTGTGAACCCCTTTGATATATAAAGCCAGAACCCTTTCTATGGAGCACGTGTGTTGGTGGTTGGGGGATTGGGGGGGGGGGGGTCATTACTTTTCTCCGGGGAGAGGGAAAGGGTACTAGAAAATGCGAATCGGCTTAGAATTATACGTGCAGTTAAATACAGATAGTATGTTCTATGATGGAAAGTAAGACATCCAATAATCTCACTCGACCGGAAGCCGGAAGGTGAAAAAAGAAACGTGGACGTCTGTTGAAAACATGGAAGAGGACGGTTTGGGGGGTTCTAGATGCAATGGACCTGAGCTGGGAAAATGCCAAATCTATTGCAAAAGACCGCAGACGATGGAGGACGGTTTGGGGGGTTCTAGGTGCAATGGACCTGAGCTGGGAAGATGCCAAATCTATTGCAAAAGACCGCAGACGATAGAGGACTTTTTATGATGCCCAATGTTACAAGTCAAATAGGAACTAGATCTAAGTCTAAGTATGAGGGAAACTAGGGACTTTTAGATTTGCGTGGACTGATACGTGTGACGTCCATTCAAAGCAGTGCATTAAAAGGACGTCGACCGTAGCAATCCACATTGTCTTCGTGCAAATCTAAAAGTCCCTATTATAGTGACAGAGATTTTATAGTAAAACTCGATATTACATCATCGTGTTTATTTTTGCACTTGTTCAGAATTTTCGAGCGACATTTTGGGGCACTGGAAATTTGTGGATGCACATGCCCTCAGACCCCAGTCACCCGCCATGCTTGCTTAATTTTCCCGAACTTACACGTTATTGTAGATGTCACCTGTCATCACGTGACCCTGCACCGATATGTGTTTGTGTGTTGTTCAGACGGCGAGTTTCCTTTCTTTCTGCAAAGGGAGCGGCAAGAACATATTAAAAAAGGGGAAAGTGTCTGACCAAAAGTGTCAGACAGATTATGTCAACAAGAACCTCCCGGAATTTTAAAATTAGCGGACCAAGAGATAAAAAGAGTAAAGAGTATAATTCACTTTTTCTATGGCCGACGATTTTCACCCTTTCTTATTTCTTAATTCCGTGCTATTCTAATTATTATGTTAATGTGTCCTAAACTTTAGTCACGTGGTTTGCTCGCAAAGATGATGATCACAACTCTATAAACCAGATTTTTTTGGATAAAGCAAGCGGAAAGTGGGAGAGTAGTTTAAAGGGGGGGGGGTAGATGAACATTATTGCAGAGGGAAACGATTTCAGTCGCATGCTTACCCTTTCCGCTCTTTTCATCCTGTCAGTCATTTAATTTTGTCACAATTTTTTTTCGCGCCAAAATGATGATGATAGCTACTTACTCGTCAAGTTAAAAGAACCAGATTGTTTGGATTGAGCAAACGGAATTATGTGAGGGTAGCATGTATTGAGTCGCATGCTTACCCTTTCCGCTCTTTTCATCCTGTCAGTCATTTAATTTCGTTACAATTTCTTTCGCGCCAAAATGATGATGATAGCTTCTTACTCGTCAAGTTAAACGAACCAGATTGTTTGGATTGAGCAAACGGAATTATGTGAGGGTAGCAATGTATTGAGGCAAAAAAATATTTCGAGGGCATTTTTACCTCATTCGCTCTTTAATACTGTCAGTCACTTATTTTAGTCACGTGTTCTTTTTTCGCGCCAAAATGATGATAACCCCGTCCTCGGCAGGTTAAACGAACGACGTTGTTTGGGTAAAGTAAACGGAATATGGGGGGAAAAAACTAATGGAATATGAGAGAATAGTTTGGGGGAAAAGGTGAACACTTTTCCGCACCGGTTGACGAGTGATAAGGCAAGTGTTATCAGGGAGACGGCCGGGTCCCCCATCTCGAGATGACTGGAGCTGTTGTGTATCTCGTAGCGAGGCAACAAGGGTCGTTCTAATTACCATATCCGGTGTTAGGTATGATGAGTCGTTATGTGAGGACAGAAGGCTGTGTAACATGATATCTGGGAAGTGAAGTTGTGACGTCCAATTTTTTAAACATTCCATTTTCCCAGGGCTTGTAATCCCTGATTTTCCCATTTTCTTTTTTTTTTTGCAAACGTTTTCTTTTGCGGGTTCGCATGGCAACGACTTTTTTTCTTCTCGAGAAACATACTATTGCTCATCAAGATATCAATTTGAGAGTAGTTGACTACTCATCCAAAATCCAAAAAGCTTTAAAAGAAGACATTTCGAAGACTTTATGAAACGCATTTTCTTGGGCTCATTTATTATTCAAGATTTCTAGTATTTATTAGAGAGAGAGAGAGAGAGAGAGAGAGGGGAGAGAGAGAGGGGGAGGGAAGAGGTAGGGGAGGTATAGGGGGGCATAACTAAATAGAGAGAGAAAAACAATGTTTGGAGAGATAGAGGCAGACAGAGATGGTAAAATAAATAAATGCGTAGATAGATTGAGAATGAACAATTGAAGGCAACGAGAATGGGAGGTAGGAGAGGGAGAGGGAGAGGCGCAGACAGACAGACACAGACGAACCGAGTTGAGCGAACAGAAGGAAGAATTAATTACTAAGAGATCATGCAGGGGGTCGCTGACATTCAAATTGGTATCCTACCGCGTTCTGCTATCGGTTTAATGAATATATCATCGCGGTAATGAGCGTGAATTACCGCGTGAAAACACTCGAATAATTACTGAACAATCCAAAGAAATTCAATTTTGAAGACTCGCCCCAAGCAAAATAGTCCCCTGACGGCATGTGATATCAAATGCAGCGCTAAAGGCACTTGGTAATTTCAACTTGAATGAATACGTCATGTGATATCATGATTCAATCAGTGAATTATAAAATTATTGTTATCCTTTCGTAGAAAAGGGAATTATCTGCTTCACGAGTTATTTTCTTGGTCCACTATTGGTCCTGGATATAGCTTGTCGTTTTGTTATTATTAGTCATTACTTGAAAAACATTCTCTCATTTTCAATGAATACATTTTCAATCGACATCGTAAAATATGAAACATAATGTTTTTGTTTGTGTGTGTTGGGTAAGTCATTCCCCTTTTTATTAGCATGATTGGCAAGAAGCCTGAGAGTGATGACTGTACAACATTCAAGTCGTCTGCTTGGTGATCATTGGAGTTCAATGCCCTGATATTAGCCTGTACACATGAGCTTTATCGCTAGCAATGGGGGGGGGGGGGGGGAGGGGCCAATGGGCAGGAATAGGGGCGCACAGGGGCACTTTCCTATTTAATACAATTAGGTGATATCAATTAGGATTTTCGAATATTAAAGACCGTCAATACTACTGAGCTAGAAGGGATTAGACCACCCAGCCAGGTCACTGACATGTGGCTATCTTATTAACTCAGCTCTCAACTAACATAAGAAAAAGAGGATCATGGGGGACCAACATGCACCGATTGGGGGAGTTTTTCTATATAGAGGAAACAAGTAGCTACAAGTAGGTTAGTGGGGCTTTAAGTTCTGTAAATTTGGTGCCGGACACCACACTCAATTTAACGAGCATTTGGATTTGATAGTGCATCTGGGTATAAATTTGTCTTGATCTTCCCCCAATATGATTAAGTTTAGAACGGCTGGTAAAACAATGACCCATTTTCGGGTTCCGGAACAGGAAAATGTTGTTGCCATTAGCCCCCTCCCCAAACATTGAGTGATCGTCGAAAAATGGAGATTTTTAAAAGG
Source organism: Strongylocentrotus droebachiensis (assembly GCA_035222895.1). Lineage (NCBI taxonomy): Eukaryota > Metazoa > Echinodermata > Echinoidea > Camarodonta > Strongylocentrotidae > Strongylocentrotus > Strongylocentrotus droebachiensis. The sequence continues at coordinate 15,084 of JAVYIG010009522.1, forward strand.
AACGTCGTGCCCTGCCTCCAGTCCTGGATAATTAATGTTGGATCCGCCGTCGATAGGGTTCATGATATATATTCCAGGCAAGAAAGTAATGAATAAATAAATATACATGTATATATAAATAAAGAATTAAAGAAAAGAAGTTTATAAATATATTAATATAGAAATGAATGTAGAAATAAAATCAAAGTAATCACCGATAATACTACTACTACTACAACAACTACTACTACTACTACTACTTCTACTACTACTACTACTACTACTTCTACTACTACTACTACTACTACTACTAAAACAACTACTACTACTACTACCGCTACTACTACTACTACTACTACTACTAATAATAATAATAATAATACAACTTATAATAATAATAATAAATGAAAAAACTTCATTGCAATTAGAAATGTGAACGAGACTTCCTTGTAGAGATACAACTGTTTCAATATCCATCAACTACTTTCGATCCCATGATCACTTTAAAATGTGAACTTCTATATGTTTGGAGCTCTTGTTCGTTAAAGAAACGTCAATATTACGATTAAATTTGTTCAAATTCCTTGAAAACGAAACAAAATATCCCCTTTTGTGAAAAACCGATATTAAGACATTCAAATCAGTTGCGTTGATACATTGTATAGCTTTGTAAACAAAACACATGCTTAAAGGCCCACTGCACTACTTGTAGCTACTTGCGCCCTCTATATAACAAACAATGCCTAATCGGTGACCATTGGTCCCCCATGATCCTCTTTTTCTTATGTTAACTGAGAGCTGAGTTGATGAGATAACCACCTGTCCAGTGACCTTGCAGGGCGGTCTAATCCCTCCTGTAAACTATGGCAGATAAGCTTTAAACACGTCGAGGTATTTTGAAACCTAAAACTTCTCTTTTAATCTTTCTCTCTCCCTTTCTCTCTCTCTCTCTCTCTCTCTCTATATATATATATGTTATATACATCCATCTACCCACCTATCTATCTATATTTGTCTAACTATCTATTCAACTTTTTTTTAAATCTCCCCACCCCCCCCCCCCCCCCCCCCCCTCGCTCTCTCTCTTTTTCTTTCTATCTATTTCACTTTTAGCCGTAACATCTCTTTTTGTCTCAGTCTAGTGTGTATGTTTTCTGTGTTTTCTGTGTATTAATTCATTGGTTTAATTTAGTAAACCCACACACAACGAAGTGAAAATAAATTGACATTGCGAGAGTCGTCAATCAATGTTATATGCCATCATGATGTGTGTTTAAATTTGTTTAAATATATAATCGCTTAAGGCGTCACTTTATTTTGTGTTAATATGAAATTATGGACATCATTATCTAAATATCGTTGGGTAAGACGTACTGATGTATTTAACGCGTGAATTTTTACAATCTACACGTTTTGATGAATTCGTAATTTCTCCTTTATTTTGAATATCACAGAGATGCATATCGGATTAACCTCCGCGCGAAAGAGCAATATTATTTCATTTATTCTTTGGATGCTCGGATTAATAGCCAAGAGCTATATAACTTGTTTTTATTACAATCTCGACCTCGGTGTGCATGGTGTCTTTTCTTACTGAACACTCTTTTTCAACTACATTTAATTTGCACAAATCGTCATGTAATGGTATGATCTTTGTAGTAGAAGGAAAACTTAATTTTCATCAGCAAAAAAATAACGATTTCATTTTCAAAGAATTATGTTTCTTTTAAATTCAATCATCATGATTGTAAAAATAGTTAGATTTCCTTATAATTAAATCAAAATGGATATTTTTAAATTTTTATTCATATTTGTTTTTATTTAGTTTATATATGATACACCAGACTGACAACAACAACGACAAGAAGAGGGATCAGCTTTCAAGAAAAAGAGGCTTTGAAAATTTAACAATTGGTATAATAACATTGTTTTGTTTCCTTCTAATATTTCAGACTCCTGTCAAATCTATAAAGAGATGAAATATATCGTCTTGTATTTCCCTATTTTTGTAACACTTTATTCCCTCAAAAATAATATTATTCTCTTTTCCTCTTCATGTATAGCACAGATGAAATTTACAGCACTGCATTTCCTTGTTCATGTAACACTTAATTGATGTGAATGACCTGAAAGATATTGAATAGGGCAACTGGGTGTATATCATTTTCTTTTGTAGAGGTGGGTAGGCGCATGAATTAACATTAGTTTCCTGTAATTTGAATACTATGAACTATTTACAAAGTGCAAGTATTCTAAGTATGTTTGTTAAGAGTTTTCTGTATTTAAAGTTTGAAAAGGATGCACTGATACTCCATTTCATTTGTTTAATATATATTTTATGCCAATGAAAATAAGCACTTGTTTGCGCAGGTATTGACATAATAGCCTTTTAAATAAAATATTTCGTTACGAATTACAATGAATAAGTTATCGATATCATAAAAAACTATTGAGAGCCGCTGGCAGAAGATCAAGAATTCTGTCCAATTATCATGGCAGCTTCAAAATTATAGGGGGAGTGGCTTAAGTCTAACACGCCTCGTATGCTTGTAGTTGTTTGTAAAGATTAGTGAAGTTAAGATAACAAGAAAGTGTATGAAAATTAATGCTGCTTTTTTTCTTCTTTTTTATTTCTCTCTCTCTCTCTCTCTCTCTGTCCCCCTCTTTCTCTCTCACACACGTGATCTCTCTCTCTCTCTCTCTCTCTCTATATATATATCTCTTTTTTTCTTCTCCTCATTCTTTTTTTTCGGGGGGGGGGGTGTAAAAACTAGGCATGTGTTTACAAACTTGTTTTCCTCTTGTATTAGCCGTGCGTCATATTTCCCTTTTTAAATGTCACCGAATGTTTTAATCGGTTTATAGGAGTACGAAATTTCGGTCAAAAATGTCGTTAAACCCATGGCATTCTCATTTTTCATGAAAAATACATGCAAAGGGATCTAGGTGCACGACAGCAGTTCCCGATAGCTTTAGAAAGCAAATAAATAAATAATTACCATACACCTGTATGCAACCCCGGAGTTGTATTCAGACGTATAGACCTAAAACTTGTACGTGATTCGAATACACGAAACGTTTGCTGCATTACATTTTTAAAAAATAACACTAATAATGTCGGTTAGTTGTTGAAAGAGTTTTGTGTTAGGTTTCGGGTTATATTTACAAGTGCGTTTTATGTTAGGTTTAGGATCAGGATTACAAGTGTGTGTTATGTTTGGTTTCGGGTTATTAGAATTACAAGTGTGTGTTATGTTAGGTTTCGGATCAGGATTACAAGCGTGTTTTATGTTAGGTTTAGGATCAGGATTACAAGTGTGTCTTATGTTAGGTTTAGGATCAGGATTACAAGTGTGTTTTATGTCAGGTTTAGGATCAGGATTACAAGCGTGTTTTATGTTAGGTTTAGGATCAGGATTGAAAGAAAAAAGAACGCACGCTGGAGAGAAACCCTTTCAAGTGCAAATATTGTGAGAAGATATTCAACTCATCTGGTAACTTAACCAAACACATGATAACTCTGGATATAACTGTGTATTAAACTGTTACTTGATTTAAAAAGACGTTATCATGCACTGCTTTTTATGGTCTCCATTGTGTTAATAGATGCCAGGAAAACATCACTTACGGGGTTCAAATAAACACCCCCCAAAAAATCATAATACATACATATATAAATAGAAAACGAAGTAAATAAGACAACCGTATATGAGACAAGAATATTACATGACTTTTGGCCAGTTCAATCTGAAGTGATTTTTAAAGCTATGACTATGTGGGGTTGATGATGCGTTTTTTTCATAATGCAAGTAAAGTAATAAAATAATGTATCATAGAAGAGAAAGACGGTTTTGACCAAATGGCAGCATGTAGGAGACGAAACTTTCAGTTTGTTTCCTGATTCTGATTTTGTTTTATTGATTTCATCCATTTCTTTGTTTATTTATATTTCTACATGTAAAACATGTGAAGAGCTATTTTCCGTAAGGAGCAAAATCTTTAGATAGCAAATGGAGATAATGATATACATTTTCCTCTATTTACCTTGAATAAAATTATTAAAGGTAAAGACCAGTATTGGAAACGCCCCAATTTCAAAAAATGAAATGGAAGCTCTTATTCTTATTCTTATGGAAGCTCTTATTCTTATTCTTTTTCGACACTTACCGTCAGTGCAAATGATACAACTGTTGTGGAAGAAAAATTAACTGTTGCGTTAAACAGAGTCATGGCATGGATTAAGGAAAATCGTCTTGTTCTTAACACTGAAAAAACTTGTGTCATGTTAATAGGCTCTCCTGCTAATCTCAAGAAAATTGAATCTTTCACCATTTCATTAAACGGCAATTTGATCAAAAGAGTTCAATTCACCAAATGCTTAGGACTTTTGATAGATGAAGAATTGAAATGGTCTAAACAAATCGAAAACGTAAGTAAACTTACCCAGAAAAACATTAGCATGATAAAGAGAGCAAAGAGTTTTTTGCCTCAAAAATCCTTAAAGTTACTTTATAACAGTCTAGTGTTGCCACGATTAGATTACTGCTCTGTTGTATGGTCGAACCGATTTCATTCTCATACAACTAAGCTGCAAAAAATTCAAAAGAGGGCCGCAAGAATAATATTGAACAAGACATATGACACACCGTCGGCTGATTTGTTCACAAGTCTTAAATGGATGACACTAGACAAGCGGTTTGAGTTAAGTCGCGTTATGATGATATATAAATGCGTTCATAACTTAGCACCCTCTTACCTTCAGGTAGGCTTAATCAATCCTAATGATGTACATGAGCATCATACAAGGCAAATAGACAGTGGATGTTTACGTGTGCCTAGATTTCACACTGATTGTTATAAGTGTAGCCCAATTGTTTCTTCCATATTTGAATGGAATAAGCTAGATAATTCGTTGAGAACGGCTTCCTCTGTCAATTCATTTAAGAGATTGTTTAAACAAAGTTGTAATTTGTGAATGGCTCAGCCGTACATACACTACGTGCATGTTCTGTAATATTTACATGTCTTATTCACATAATTGCGACTTAATTAATATTTTCCTATTGACATTACTGCTTACTAGGTTAATGATATATGTTAATTTTGCAAACGAGTATTATTTTTGTAACTGTTCTGTATAAATGTTATAAACGATGTAAATATGTTCATTCAGGGCCCCATGGAAGACCACTACTTGCTGGTGAATGGGCTACCCTGTCAAAAGATCAGAAATAAATAAATTACCAATCATGTGAAAGAATATGTTTTGAATATTACATGATGATAAAAAAATTGACGGGAAACCGCTTACTAATTTATATATTTGGTAAATTAGTGTATCTCTCGCCTGTTAAGAGATAAGAAATGCACGTGTCGCGCACGTGTGTGTAGTCCCATATACATCTTTCTGTGTACAGTGCTTCTAACTTTATGAAGACTTGGCCAAATTTCTTATCATTTTGATGATTCCAGAACCTTGCAGTACATCTATGCTAGATGAGCAACCTTTTCTGATCGATTTCACAACGTTTCTTTCACAATGCAATCGCATGACCATAACTGGTCTTTAGCTTTAATGTAAATAACGAGAGAAATTATGAACACATGCATCTTTTAATAACAATTTTCCATAGACACCTGATCAAAATCGGGTAAACAAAGAGTTCTTCCTTAAGTTACACACATGGATCTAGTGCCTCTTGAAAAGAAAGCAACAAAAAAAGTGTTCCTTCCCCTGGACCGCACGCCAATGGGAGCTTGGCGGGAGCTTCTGGGAGCTACGCCCCTGGACCCAACACCAATTTGTGTCTTGCCAGTGTCACAAATAAGGTATCAAAATATGCTCATCTGACCGTAATTTATTGCCGAAACCCCTGAGCTTCCAGGGGCTCCACCCCCTGGACCCCGCCGAGCAACCGTAATCCTATTGTATATCTACATCACCATGCTGAAAATATTGTCCACCGCATAATGCTATTTTAGGAAACGATAAAGCCTCGATAAAAATCGCAAGTGGGGACTCGTTATCCTGGTCACTTAGAATCTATTAAAGTATCTTGCTTGTGGTAGCGGTTGCATTCATTATTCATGAGAATGGAGTGTGAAAGAGTAAAGCAGCATCATATTTATTATTTTGATTATTATCAACATGCAGGGGAACGCGCTCAAAATATAGTATGAAGCTTGCCCCCGAAACACAGGCGCCTCTATTTCACGCGTACTAAGAGAGTTAGCTCAACAGCATCGGGGCATGCACCTTTTGGATCCCCCCCCCCCTCACGCACACACACGCGCACACACAATCCGTCCCAGAAAAGTGCTCTTCTATGCTTCTTGAAAGTGTCCTCTAATAACCAAGAGAAAGTACATGTGCGACCGTCTTAAATCATGAACATTATTAGAATCGTCTTGCTTTATGTCAATACTAATGCATCATTACCGGTGCCTTTGTTGTATAGATTACAAGATTTCTCCATATTGAAAATTCATATTACAAAGTGAATATTCCTAACAGTCTTTGAATTATATGGAATGCACTTTTCACCGTTTAATCTTAGGCCGGTTTAATACGTCGAGAGGGCTTTCTTTATGACAGTCTTCGAAGTATATGAATACATCTTTTCACCATTATCTTAAGCTGGTTTAATACGTCGAGAGGGCTTTCTATATGACAGTCTTCGAAGTATATGAATACATCTTTTCACCATTTTCACCACTTACATTATAAACATTATTAGAATCGTCTTGCTTAATGACAATACTAATACATCATTACCGGTGTTTTTGTTGTATAGATTACAAGATTTGTACATTATAAACATTATTAGAATCGTCTTGCTTAATGTCAATACAAATGCATCATTACCGGTGCTTTTGTTGTATAGATTACAAGATTTGTCCATATTGAAAATTCATATTACAAAGTGAATATTCCTAACAGTCTTTGAATTATATGGAATGCATCTTTCCACCGTTTAATCTTAGGCCGGTTTAATACGTCGAGAGGGCTTTCTATATGACAGTCTTCGAAGTATATGAATACATCTTTTCACCATTATCTTAAGCTGGTTTAATACGTCGAGAGGGCTTTCTATATGACAGTCTTCGAAGTATATATGAATACATCTTTTCACCATTTTCACCACTTACATTATAAACATTATTAGAATCGTCTTGCTTAATGACAATACTAATACATCATTACCGGTGCTTTTTGTTGTATAGATTACAAGATTTGTACATTATAAACATTTTTAGAATCGTCTTGCTTAATGACAATACTAATACATCATTACCGGTGCTTTTGTTGTATAGATTACAAGATTTGTCCATATTGAAAATTCATATTACAAAGTGAATATTCCTAACAGTCTTTGAATTATATGGAATGCATCTTTTCACCGTTTAATCTTAGGCCGGTTTAATACGTCGAGAGGGCTTTCTATAATGACAGTCTTCGAAGTATATGAATACATCTTTTCACCATTATCTTAAGCTGGTTTAATACGTCGAGAGGGCTTTTTATATGACAGTCGAAGGATCCGTTGTCAAAAAGAAAAATACAATATTTCTTTGAAAGCTTCCCCGTTTTAAATTGGAATACTTGTCCATTTCGACTATTTGAGTTTTTACAAGTTTCAATAAAGTTTTAATGAAGAGTTTATATTCGATAACAAATACTTTCCAGCTAGTTTTTTTTCTCCTCCCGGACTTCCGACTAGTTTTCCTGCGATTAAGCTTCTCCTTTTCCATTAAAGATAAAGTTGCGTTCTAGTCATGAGATTGCATGGTGCCGAAGAAACGGTGTTGAATCGACCAGAAAAGGTGGATCATCTAGCATATAAGAATGTGTGTGTATTGCAAGGTTTGGAATCATCAAAATGATAAGAAATTTGGCCAAGTCTTGGTAAAGTTACAAACACTGTACACAGAAAGATGTATATGAGACTACATAAACACGTGGGGTAAAAATCCTACCCCGGAGTTTTACGATGTTACATGACATAATTTTGAATATGAAGGCATTTGAAGAGCCATGCTTTTCAGGGAACATGTCTTATCTGATGTTCTTCCACACTTGCATAATAAGAATGATAACGCTCACAAATTATTTTTTACCTCTTCCCAGAACTCAACCTTCTCTTTAATCTCACCTTAGCGCCCTTATTGGCCTACTTATAGCGCTCTCTTTGTTCACTGGTTTAGAATTAAATAAAAACAAAACAAAACAATATTTCTTTAAATAAATATACTTTATCGGTTCGGGCAAATCATTCATCACTCTGTTTGTCGACGACTTCTTAAACTGATTTGTCCAAGTACATTTAACAAGTCGATAATAACGATGATAAATACACAGAATTATTAACTGTCATATTTAGCAGTTCGTATTGCTCGCAGGTGTAATGATTGCTCGAGACTATCCTATTATGTATTCCCGTTTTAATCTTTCGTAGATCATGATAAATTTCTTTTCAAATCATATTTGATATCAATATATTATCTCGATGCGCAATGAAAACAGGAGGGTGTTTCGCAAAGACTAAGATCGACTTTAAGTTGGACTTAACTATGGCAGGCCATTCATGCCACTGGTTGCTCCCACTATTGGTCTCTCAATTTATTATGATCTTCTATCAACAAATGTAAATTCTGTAGATTTGTGACCATGATTCGGATGTCCCTTGAGAGACCAACGCAAGTAAATGTTGAGAGCAAACAGTGGCATGACCGGCCTGCCATATTTAAGTCCAAATTAAAGTTGATCTTAGTCTTTGTGAAACACCCCCCCCCCCCCAGATTTGGCATCCGACTCCTCATAGACGGTGGGAGGAGACCATTATGCTGTCCATACGGCATGTACGATTTCACGGCGCGTTTACTGACACCTCAATGAGATGTGGGGTGGCGATCATCATTCAGATCAAGATTAATTGCAAATTGCGTAAAAAATCTTCATAAAACACGGAGGAATACTCCAACAATGTACTGCTTCCGGTTATGCGAAGTTGCCAGCACCCGTGAAGCATGCCATTAAATAACGGTGTGTATTAACGTTCACGTCAACGTTGACATTAGGCCATTTTCGTAATGTAATCAAATTCAAAGCATAAATTTGTGTTAAGTGCCTCGTTACAAATTATTTCATCACCTGTTACGAATAATTGTATTTAATTCCAAAATCAGAATGCGAATTGCATACATAGAACCACAATCTCTGAGCTTAGAAATTACCGACATTCTTTAGATGTTTAATCCTTCCGTGAACAAGAAACTGCAAAATGTTAAATTGGTTCATTATGAGGGTATTATACCCCAGCTTATACGTCATGTGCATGTATGAACCAATCATACCAATTTGAATATAACATCCCTGTAATTTTGTTACCGCACATGAGGAATAGCTATTCGATTCGACATCAAGCAACGCATGATTATCCCCACTTTATGTATCAGAACATTGTCCAAGAAAGTTATTTAAAAAAAGAACCCTTATATTTATTTCAATATTATCGTAGTGGGCTATATAACATCCTACAGCTCTCAAAGCCTACCAAATCATTCCATGTTTGTACTCGTTAATGAGATTTGCTCGAGGTATTCCTGAGAATTTTCATTGAGTACACCATTCTGTAGATCGAGCGTGTCAATTATGTGATTGGTTATCGGAAAGGAGCTTAGAGATGAAGCCAGGGCAAAATGGTATGTAATTGCAAAGTAACATTGATTTTTGTTTTTGGTTAGGTTGCGTACGAGGTAATCATAGGCATCTATTGTGACATCAAACAAATCGTTCCGCCTCTAAAGGATGTCCTCTCTTTGTGACGTCATCTTGGGTAATGCAACAATTGTTATGGGATGTGGCGGTGAGTGGAGCGGGGCGTTCTGATTAATGGTAAATTGCCACCAAGGCTCATGGTACTCTTTATGATTATGATTTCCTCTCTCTCCCTCCCTCCCCCTCTTCTTCCCCCTCTCTATCTCTCTCTACCCTTCCCCCTCTCTTTTTTTCTCTCTCCAGCAGCAGTTTTTTATTATTATACGACGTGCCCCCCCCCCCAAAAAAAAAAAAAAACGATGATTCCATTGGCAATATCTTAAAAAGCACTCTATTATTGTCAATGAAATTTCATAGGTAATTTTTGCGTAGTATCTTCAAATGGTCCTGTGACTTTCAAAAGAATTTAAGTGAGAGTTACAAAGTTATGATCATTTTTGTAAACGACATGAAAAAAAATCAAATCATTGCTCTCTCTCTCTCTCTCTCTCTTTCTCTCTCTCTTTCTCCATTTCTCTCTCTATCTATCTGACTGTCTCTCTCTCTCTATCTGTCCGTCTCTCTCTCTCTCTCTCTCTCTTTCAGTACATCCACCCTTTCCTCCCTTCTCTCCTTCCCACTCTCTATGTCTCTCTACCCTTCCCCCTCTCTTTCCTTACTTCTCTCTCTCTTCCTCTGTCCAGCTGCAGTTCGATTATACGGGGTGTCTCCCCCCCCCCCCAACAAAAAACAAAACAAAAAAATGCAATGAGATTGTGATTGGCAATATCTTAAAAAGTGCTCAATCATTCTCAATTTAATTTTGTAGGTATTTTTTTAGTAGTATCTCCTAATAGTCCTGTGAATTTAAAAGAAATTAAACGAGAATTACAACGTTATGATCATTTTTGTAAAACGTTACGTTAGGAAAGCGCTTTGCATGCACTATAAACGTATACCGTTCGCCTGGACATTTCGTGGTAAGCTCTCATTTTAAGTCTGAACGATGGAGAAAGAGACGGGTAGATACAGACAGACTGACAGACCGTCAGACAAACAGATGTTGATTGAAGCAGGGATAGATACCATAGAAGGGTTATATACAGACTGAGACGGGGACATATACAGACACATAGACAAATATATACATATTAAGAGTTAAGTAGAGATAACAGTGAGGGTAATAAAGAGTAAAAAAGGAAGAATCAGTAATTACATTCAATTGAAAGGTATTTTCCATTCAACCTGTATGTAAAGGATGACGATGTCATACATTGGTATGGCATTTATAATCACCAGAAAAGAAGATAGAATACGCTTTACACACCAGAAAGAAAATATAATTAGTATGTCACAAAACTTACCCTCATTAATCGAATTTCATACCCACACGAAGAGCCAAAATTAATTATGATATTTTAATATCTATAAAACACATGGGGCACAATGTCATGACCTCGTCCTTTCTTAATCGAGTAATTAGAAGCATCAAATTATCTGTAGCCAACACGGGTCGCCTCCTTTTCGTATCGGGACTTCACATTTTACAATTTTTGTCTTAATAATGAATCAAACAACTTTCGTCTTTTTTTACACTTGTCTATAACTAGAATTCCATATTCATCAACTTTCAAACAATCTTGTAATAAACGATACATTATATATTTTGTAGAGCTAAGTCAGTTGTTACTTGGAAATAGGCAGGGTTACTAATTTTCGAAAAATGAAATGCTTCTCTCAGGTAAGAATAAGTTATTGTTAAAGGGACGTTATATATTTTTGTTTATTTATCCATCATACCGTATGTTTAAATGTTCCTGTTTGATTATACATTTTTCTTTTTTAAATCAATCCCTTGTAACTTTCTATTTTTAGCAAATGTAAGTCTTCCTTCCTGCTGACTCTAAGAATTCAACCAGTTTTAATTTATTTCACATCAGTAAAGGGCACAGTGCACTGTTTCTATCCTCGGATAACATTGATGTACTTCTGGACAACATTATAAATTAAAGGGTAATCCGACCTTCATATTAAAATTGCTGTGAAAAGGAACAGTGGTGTATTCATAACTTGAGAGAAGCCGTTGCCCCCTCCCCTCCCCCACATTAAAGGTCACGGAAAAAAAATATACTACCTGTGATGCGTCTGTAAAGGAAGTTAGGGTGCTCAGATAAATAACGTCCCCGCCCGGAAAAAATTACTTCATCTTTACCCCCCCCCCCCCATTTGGATACGCCATTGTGAAACAGAATAGCACAAAACAGATGGGTAAACGTGACTTCATAGGGAGACACTGTGATGTGTTATGAACTGTGACGGAATGTCTCGGTGGGAAAGATTTTTATAGGCCTACATGATTGTCTTTAACCAGAGTGCTAATATTGACATGAAAATGTCATTACTCTGTTTTAAAGTGGCGGATCCGGGATTCTTTCACCGCTGGGGGCGGGGGGGGCACAGTTTCTAGAAAATAACGGGGCATATCATACTTGTGTTATGTTCTCTCAAGGGATGATATGTTATATTACAGGTTCCTTTTGATTTAAAATTGCTGCTGGTGGACAATTTGGAAGCATGTTTTGTGCACTTGATGTGCATTTAAGGTGTGTCTCATCATATTTTGCGGGGGTTCGTGTCCGCAAAAAAAAAATTGTGGTATGATAAATGGCTGTGCTCAAAAATTCAAATTCTAATTCAATTCTACTCTTTTGGCCACTCATGAATGATTGAATGGACTGTTTATTTGAAGAGGAGGGATGGGTATGGAATCTTTTAAATTTCGAGGGCACACTAATATTGACGCTTGTGAATGCTGTCCAACCCCTTTAACTATCAATCGCATTGGGATTGGAATGGAGTGGGCGTTTCCAGGCAGGCCACCCTCATACTCCTGCCTTGGGATCCGCGGCAAGGCATTTTTATCTACATTACTTCCCTCCACCCAGGTGTGAAATAGGTACCGGATAGGATGCGAAAGTCATTGTGGTTTCTCCAGCGTCATGCGCGCCTATGGCGAATGGCGACTTGCTGGATTGCTTACCAGGGAGTGGAGAATGTACACTCCATGTGTGACAAAGCCTGAATCGGACGGCAGGGGTAATAATATAGCTGTAAAGCAGTTAGAGACATGGTGGATGTATTAAGCGCAATGTAGATCCAAACTGTGAGTGTTACCTGTTTCAGGGAGGTGGGAAGACACCTCCCTGCCTGATCACTACCATATATCGAGCAAACCCCCAACACTGACACTTGTGTATGTTGTTCAACCCCTTTAACTGTCAATCGCTTTGGGATTGGAATGGAGTGGGCGCTTCTAAGTTGGCATCCCTCATGCTCCTGCATAATTTCTATAGCCTGAGGTAAGATGGGCGCCAGGTGTGCCCGGTGTTACATGCCGAGGATGCGGGCTTGGTATCGCTCCTGACTGGTATAGAGGTGCACGGATCGGATCGCATCATGTGGATGTAGGAAAGAAACTGAGATGGAGGGAGTAGGGAAGAGATGGAGATGGGGATGGAGACGGAGATGGAGATGGTGGAAGGAGAGTGAACTATAGAGACAGAGATATGAGGAATTGTGTGTGGGAATGGAGGGTGACAGAGAGATAGAGAAAGAGAGAGAGAGAGATGAGGAAGTGTTTGTGGGAATGGAGGGTGAGAGAGAGATATAGAATGAGACAGAGAGATGAGGAAGTTAGTGTGTGGGAATGGAGGGTGAAGAGAGATAGAGAAAGAGAGAGATGAGGAAGTGAGTGTGGGAATGGAGGGTGAAAGAGAGATAGATAAAGAGAGAGAGAGAGATGAGGAAGTGTGTGTGGGAATGGAGGGTGAAAGAGAGATAGAGAAAGAGAGAGAGAGATGAGGAATTGTGTGTGGGAATGGAGGGTGAAAGAGAGATAGAGAAAGAGAGAGAGATAAGGAAGTGAGTGTGTGGGAATGGAGGGTGAAAGAGAGATAGAGAAAGAGAGAGAGAGAGTGAAAGAGAGATGAGGAAGTATGTGTGGGAATAGAGGGTGAAAGAGAGATAGAGAAAGAGAAAGAGAGAGATATGAGGAAGTGAGTGTGTGGGGAGGAGGATGAAAGAGAGAGAGAGAGAGAGAGAGAGAGAGAAAGATGAGGAAGTGTGTGTGGGAATGGAGGGTGAAAGAGAGATAGAGAAAGAGAGAGAGATGAGGAAGTGAGTGTGTGGGAATGGAGGGTGAAAGAGAGTGAGGGGGGATGAGGAAGTGTGTGTGGGAATGGAGGGTGAAAGAAAGATAGAGAAAGAGAGAGATATGAGGAAGTGTGTGTGGGAATGGAGGGTGAAAGAGAGTGAGAGAGAAAAGGGGGAAGGGGAATGGATTTGCCATTATATTAGTTATATATCAGGAGAGCATGAGAATAAGATACAGGATCGGGTAACCATTACTAAAAGGGAAATTTACAGAAAGATGAGAAAGAATAACACGCAACATGTGATAGACATTTTGCCTCTTTATTTTGTAAAGAGATAGTTATTTAAAAGAGTACTTTACAGAAAATAGATTAGGGACCGTGGGGGAAACAAAAAAGGAAATCCGAGAATCGGAAAGGAGAAAGGCTATTACATTAGTCGTTATGGCCCTATTATTCTGTAATGGATATGTCTATTAAACACCGGTTTGTGGAACAAATATGTAAATGGAACAAGAGGATCGGATGGTACGATTTATGAAAAGGAAAAGATTATGATAACAGAGCCAACAAAACACGTGCCCCTCAATTCTGGAACGCACATTTATCATTCACATATTCTATATCTTGGATGTTTTACAGTCTCGCTACGCTCTATTTGATGCCATTTTGATAAACATTACTTTCAATCAATGTCATTCCTCGACACTTTGGTTGTGATGTACAGCAATGTAAAGACATCCATTCAGTTTGAAATTGCGCTGTGGTTTAACTTTCTGTACCATTGTATGTTATTGCTCGTATACATGAGATCTATTTAAAATGATGTTTATCACGAAGTACGCTTTCTATAAATATCATTGATAACGATAACAACATGCCATTCTTCTTTGCCGCATATCACATCAGATACAAAATGCTATTTGTTAGAGAGTATCCTATTGGCTGAGAAGTTATCACGTCACACTCAACACTCACTACATTATGCGGGATGGATACAGCGAATTAAACGGCATTTCGCTGTCCAAACGATGTCACTTGTCACACTGCATTCCTTAATGCGGCAGTTGCATACAAGGCGTCATTTGTAGCCTGGCGTAAGACTGCATACGTCAGCGAGGTCTCTCTGATACGCCATGAGAGAGTGACACCGTAGACTATACACAGTCGCAAATCCAAAAAGACTAATGTAAACATGGGGTTAATTGCTGTTTTTTGTGCCAATCCTAACTGCCTTCACAATCATGTCTGATTAACGCAGCTAATGACGCAAACGAAATGACGACTCGTGTGCGGCAGGGACACAGTAGTCACACACAGTCGCAAACCCGAACAGACTAATGTAAACATGGGGTTAATTGCTGGAGTTTGTGCTAATCCTAACTGCCTTCACAATCATGTCTTATTAACGCAGCTAATGACGCAAACGAAATGACGACTCGTGTGCGGCAGGCATTGGGTGTCGGGATATCCCACACTGTATAATTATGGACGGCAAACAAATATTAAACCCAAGGGGGATCAGAATAACGAAAAAAAAAGTCTTTTTCGTTAGGTTATACTGTACGACCTAGAATATTCAGGCGAAGTTCAGTGAAATCTGACTGAGTGGATATCGATCGTTCTCATTTTCCCGCCATTTTTTATGCCCGTTATGCGCTTTGTAGAGAATTATGATACATAATATCGATCGGGTGTAATTGAAACTGCTATGGAAGGTTGAAGATTATACCGTTTTGGGCGATTTGATATGCCGCCCCTGCTGCCTTCTCCAGTGCCTAATTTGGACATGAAACGGACCGGGCTTTCTGCCAGGTCATCTTTTAACTGAATTAAAGATAAAAAACACTTTTTTGAAATACCAAGTACCCAATTATGTAGTGAGAAACCGCTGCTCTTCTTCTTTGTGCAAGCGGGACTGTGAAAGGGTCTACCATTTTAATACAGTTTTCAGATAATTGATTAACTGTAATCGATACAAATTAATGCATTGTTGTAAATGAGAATCTATTATATAGGACCCAAAAATCCATTGACGAAAATATAAACTGTATCAGAAATAATGCATTTTGCAGACGATAGGACATGCCTTATTTTATGAAATCTAATCATTGGCCAGGCATTCCAATCACATGACAATCAGTGCCATGTTTACCGAGCTGAAAGGCATAAAGACGTAGACAATATTGCTTAAAAGATTGTTTGCCCGAGTTGTTTTCGAATGTTCTTTTCTGCTTTTCGTCTGTAATGCTCTGATCTGTGCATCCTTTCGATGGTTGCTTTCTAAATCTAGGAATAAATCAGTTTCCCAGTCATGTCTCGTCGATGTATCTCTTATTCCGATTACCAGCAATACTGTCAAACCACTTTAAGCAGATTGGAAATGCTCATCCGATGGATAGGTGATCGTTTTTTCGACGTCTGGCGCGAAATGGGACGACAGCAGCACGTTACTCGTTTAGTCTCACATTTCAGACCCATTCAGAGATCAAAGTTCAAGTCCATGATTTTGTCGCTCCCTCTTTCTATGATGCCGTGCACTGATTTCAATCTCTGTTGAGACAGTGTCATTAGTTTAAAGGGATTGGGTAACTTTGTCTCAGATTCGGAAACAAAATCCTGGATTTAGCCCATGCTGCAATCATAATTATAAACCTTTAGGTCAGACAGGAACCCCATGACCTTTACAAGCCGATCGCCTGTCTGATTATCAAGATATTCATGATTGGAAATCGAAATTTTAAATTTCGTTTTCCTTACGGTTTTTATAACTATCAGGTAAAAATTATTATGGTAAAACAGGTCACTCAAAGATTATTATTATTTTTTTCTTTTTTTAATGCACTTTCATGATCATTTTGAAGCGAATTTGTTTAGGGCTTCAATATTACGCCATATCACAGACACTGATAAAACGTAGGGTCATGCATCTCAGATTTAACATTGTTAAACGATGCCTTTACCTACCCCCTTCTCCCATATCATCCTTCTAAATCAAAGAAACAAGGACCGGGCAATTGTCTCCTCCTCCTATAGAAAAAAAAGTTTTACCAATTCCAATGTCTTTGGATTTACTTGGATAAACAAGCACAAATCTCAAGATTTGATGGTAATATTAAAATAGGGACGTGTGTCCAACTACGTGATAAGGGTGGGAGGGGCAAACACATTCACAGAACAATATGCTCATCATAGGTTACATAATTAAAAGTTTTCTTTTTCTGTACTGCTATCCCCTTTTCCCATAACGCCAACTAAATTCTGTGTAGGCTTTTACGAAGTGATAAATTTTATAATTTGTTTTTCTCTTCAGAAATGCGTTTTGGATGCTTGGGGTAGCAGTTTTGAATTGAGTTTATATCAAAGTGGTATATACCTCAGCAGTGGCGTACGCAGGATTTTTCAAGGTTTTTTTCTTCAAATCGGGCCCAAAATTTTGCAACGACTCAGCCAGCCGCTGAATAAGCGGGGGGGGGGGGGGGGGGGGGGGGGGGGGGGGGGGGGGGTAAGCGTACACTTTTTTTTTTTTTTTTTGGTCTCGAAATTTCAAAATTTGACATTTTGTCCAGTTGTGGGGGTGTAAGGTCACCTTTTTAAGGTCAGCCATGGGCAATTTTTTTTTTTTTTTTTTTTTTTAATTTAAATTTATTTAATTTTCCAAAATGACATACATTAAACATACACATAAAAAGAACTCGAGGGGGGGGGGGGGGGGTTTAACCCCAACCCCCCCCCCCCCCCCCTGCGTACGCGCCTGTACCTCAGGGATCACAGACATTCTTATGATGTATGTAACAGTCCTCTTACCATTTTAATGTCCTCAGGACGTTTTGCAAACGTCTAGAAAATGTTGTGTGTTTCCTGGGAAAACCTGTTACATTTATCTCTATCTTTGTCTATCGTACCAAAACCTCCGATTCATCTAAAAAGTCGAAGAAATTGGTCATGCGGTATCTGAAAATCTAGGCAACCTCTCAAGCGGTTAAACACTACGCTTATTTAGACATCAGCCGTCCCAGAAGTGCCCCCGGCTACTCGACCTAGAAAACCCTTCCGTGAAGACATATTTGGGCCTTGAGTAAGCTTTAACAAGTATGTTATGTTGCGTTGAAGTAGAGCGATGGAAAGGAAATGTTACTCAGTTCCCATGATAATACAGTCATGGAAATCGGATTTGGCTGAAAAGGTGAAACTCAAGTGCTCTCCACAGTGGCTTCGAATGAGGGGCGTTTCTAGAGGGTGACACCCCCATTCAAAATTTCTTTAGGCAAATCCGTCAGTGCTCAGAAGGCTCAGTAGCTTTCGCCTTTTATTTCGTGGTGTGAGAACATTGTTCGTAGGTCTTATTGCTATACACAGGTACTAAATGTATTTGGGATAAGGTAAGCCTATTGCTCAAAAAAAAAAACTTCTTTATTTCAATTTGTTCGTGTTTTTTTTTTTTTTTTTTTTTTTTTTAAAGATTCTTCCTGGGGGCAACATGATGGCAAATTTGGTCTTTCGCCACACTTATAGTGTTCTAGTAGCGCCCTGTTTTACATGATACCATTGCAAAAGGGGGGCGACCCCTTCGGCTCCTTCGATCTGATTATGAACAAAACTATACTACGCGGGTCGTATATGATGTATTATGTATATCGCTGGACATGTCAAATGTCGCATTTAAGCTTGCATTCTCGGAGATCGTATGGCTGTCGAGACGTGACAACAATTGTCGGTGTTGTACACTCTCGCATGTAATTAATTGTTAGTTCATTAGGCTAAATAGATCAATAACAACTATCAGTTGGAAGAAAATCAATACATCACTTAAACCTGCCCATGAATGATTAACCCACCCATCCTGATTAGGTAATCTGTTGATGTTGCCGACAGCTGATCAATATAACTCGTTCCCTATTGTTCTTTCGCAATATTTCCCAACTCTATCAACTGTTCAGATCCATTTTGACAAATATAAACGTTTCTGTTCACTTAAAGAGAAGAATGAGTTCTGGGAAGAGGTGAAAATAATTTGTGAGCGTTATCATTGTATTATGCATGTGTGGAAGAACATCAGATAAAAAATGTTCCCTGAAAAGTATGGCTCTTTAAATGCGTAAATATTGTAAATACGGCATGTAACATCAGAAAAATCGGGACGGATTTTTTTTCACCACGTCGTCGTGTAGTCCCATATTCATCTTTCTGTGTACAGTGCTTGTAACTTTACCAAGACTGGGCTAAATTTCTTAACATTTTGATGATTTCAGAACCTTGCAGTACCCACCAATACATATATGCTAGATGATCAATCTTTTCTGATCGATTCCAAAACGTTTCTTTCACAATGCAATCGCATGGCCAGAACTCAACTTTATCTTTAAACCTCGTTATACATTTTGCGAATGTTTGTGTCTACTTACTCTAAATGCAGAGTTGAATCTTCACTTACGTTACATTACTATTTATTAATTTTGTAAAAACTAATAATGCTCAAAATATTGGAGAATCGTCCCAACCAATATTAATTTTGATGGATTATTTATGAGCTCAAAATATCTATATACGTCCCTGATATGAAATGATTTACAAGTTTGGGGCTGGTTGGATGGACGATCAGACGAAAATCCAGACGACAATACACCACGTGCATGTTCTGTAATATTAACATGACTTATTCACATAATTGCGACTTAATCAATATTTTCCTATTGACATTACTGTTGAACTAGGTTAAAGGTATTACAAAGTTTTGGTATGGGGTCATGAATTTGGTTCAAATTAACATATTGGAAGCATATGCGTTCCTACAATATTCATTGATCGTTGTCGCGGTTGAAATCGAGTCTAAAGTTATGACATTATAAATAATAAACTCTTTATGTTGTATAGCTCCCTCTCAAGGTCAAGATATTAATTTAGCTATGAAACGATGTTTCTTGACTAAAATCGACCGATTAGCTTTTCCCGTTTGGAAATGATATATTACAACTACATATTCTGAGACTTTCATTGTCGCAGGTACCATTGTACGGCCATAGGCGCTATTTGAAATTTATCAAAATTTACCGGGAGCACCGGTAAATTTTTATATTCAATTTTTCTCGAAAACAGAAGTGTTTTAGGGGCTAATTTTTTTAGTGCTTATAATACATCCACAGGGGCATCCAAATATATCAAAATTGTAAAGATTCACTATCCACCCAATTTTCAAAATTTCCCAAAACTTTGCATTACCTTTAAGGTATCCTGGCTAGGTACATATTGGATTTTAGCGGTTATGGATATGGTTATCGTAGTATCGTATTCGGTCCACAGCAGAAGTTATGAATTCAATTAGTGTGAGGATATTGACCGCGTAGCAGTTGTCTCCGGGGCATATGTGTCGCATACCGTATCACTCCATCATAATTATAAATATAGATGAATATTAAATCCGTTCTTACTCAATTTTATTTTTACGGAATGCGAATTTACACCGAAAGAAGCTCTTGACTGAATTTCACGTAAACGATGATCGGTTGAAAGCAAGAATGGGTTTGCGTGTGCAAACTAGTTGGTTTGCCTGGGAAAGTAACACACGATGCCTGGACTATGATGTTAGTGACGCCACACAGATCGCCGCTTCCTGTACGACGAGATACATCTGTATCGATATCCTCCACCTCCTCGTGTCCTGTCGTCTGCGCGATGGAGGTGCGACTATGTGTGTGTGTGTGTGTGTGTGCGTGTGCGCGCGTGTGTGTGTGAGAGAGGGGAGGGCTGGGGGATGCTAACCCAAACTTGAAAGATCATAGTATTCCAGAGGGCGTAAACAGTTTAACGGCATGTTCACACAAGTCAAAGTAAACAGCTTCTAGAAACCACTGAGGCAAAATAAAGTGACGTCAGCGTTGTTGAGATTGAGATTCTTCATTGACTGTTACTATGAATATGACTGACAAAGAAAGCAGACAAAATCAACAGTTCCTCAGGTAGACAAAGGAACATCCCTTCGCTGCTATGATGTAAAAAGTGATATGCATGTGACACCTGTTCTACACATTTTTACATAATAGCAGTGAAGGGATGTTCCTTTGTCTACCTGACGACCTGTATATTTTGTCCGTTTTCTTTGTCAGTCATATTTCCGACACCTTGTGGCATAGGTGTGGTTCGGGTGTGTGTCCACATCCTTAAAGTTTGTCATAACGTGTCTACAGTGTCTTCATAGTGTGACCATTATGTTGACAGCAGTTTGAGAGTTTTCACAGTGTGTTTAGGAATGTGTTCACAGTGTTTCCACAATCAGAGTGGTGTCTAACTGTGTTCAGTGTGTCAACAGAACGCCAAAATGTTAACATTAGTTATACAGGGCTTTTTCAACGTGTCTACAGTGTGTTCATATTGTGTTTAAGTTATAACAGCATAGTGTGTTCACATTGTCTTCACAGTATACTAATACTTTATCGACAGTATGTCCACAGTATTTGAATAGTGTGTTCACAGTATGTTAACACTATATCAACAGTAAGTCTTCATTATATCCACAGTCTGTTAACATTGGGGACTTTTAGATTTGCACGTCGACATAGTGGACTGCTACGTGTGACGCCAGTGCCTTAAAATGACGTCACACATAGCAGTCCACTATGTCGACGTGCAAATCTAAAAGTCCCTATTATAATCACAGCGTGTCCTTCACTGAGATCACAATGTATTCACACTATATCCATAATATGTCCACACTATTTTCACAGTACCGGTATATTCTCAATCAACTCAGTGGTAACGCAGTGATGCGTACACACCGTAATCCCCCTTTGAGTACAATGTGGCAATACTAGGTTTACATTACACTGGAAGTATCTCTCATTATCATTAGAATACAGACGTGTCGAAAAAAAGACGAAATATGCCAAATGTATCATAAAACTTGTGATCAGTGACGAATGACTGAAATCCTTGCTTCTGATTGGTTATCAGCAGATTCGTCACTGATTGTTGTCATTTGTCATTGAAAAAAAGCGTTGCCAAACGCCTCCCAGAACTAAACCCCCTGTTTAAGGTCTATTGTGGATATTTGTTTACGATTGCACTTGATTACTGAAACATCACCAGACCAAATATCAGGCTTCAGGGTTTTCCCCCCTTGTCACCGATAAGCCCGCAATCGTGCTCTTTTTGTTCATTCCTTCCCCGTCTGACACGAAATGAGAGGCCCAGAGAACAGAATGCTAGGCTGAAGTTTTTTTATTTGTTTTTTATCTAGGAAATTGTTGAAGGTACTTTGAATACTCAGTATTGGTAAAACACATAGATGGGTAAGAATGTGATTTTCTGAGCGCATTGTGGTTGTCTATTAAAGACCTAACAGCAAATAAATATTCCTTTCCTGTTAAATCAAGAAGGGCAGTTAGGGTCGAGCCTTAAAAAGGAGTAAATCTGCATCTTGACCCCGAAAAGTATGACTAGCGTAGCTGCAGGAGCACGGGGGACACGAGTGGTGAATAAAATAAAATAAAAAGTAAATTAAAAAAGAGAGAAAGGAAAATATACAAAGGAGAAAACAGAACAAGAAGGCGTCTATACCACGTCCTGCATTCTACCCTAGTCGGTAGCCTTGTAAATTCGTATTTTATTTTCTTAGCAGTGAACCGATGCCCCCTCGATTTTTCTAGTGCCCCCTTAAATGGGTGAACCCACGCTATTAAAGTCTCTGTGAATAAGGGTCAACAGCAAGAGGCGCAAATGCATAGCTTTAGGGGTGCATGATGTAAATTGCAATATTATTATGCACACTCGGATTGGTTCTATTTTTAATTTTGTGTAGAGAACACAATGATACTTCCATTATAGTCTGTATGAGCACAGAGTGCTTGTAGGAAGATGAAGTACCCCTATCTCTGGCATTGTTAGAGGTTCTGATTTTCTCTCATGGGTGTGGAGAGGCAAAATTATATACAGTCAAACCTGTCTATAGCGACCGTCTAAGGGAAACACAAAAAATGGCCGTTGTAGACAGGTTCCTTAAGTACATGTTTCAATGAAAAACCATTTTCAAAAGAAACAAATAATGTGGTCCTTGTAGACAGGTGGTCTTTGAAGACAGGTGGTCACTAAAGCAGGTTTGACTGTATTTGTGTCTTGCTAAAGAAGATTGTTGCCACGGTGTCACAGATTCGAAGCCGTTCCGGTGTAAGGTAGACTTTGCCAACACCGCAACTTACTGATGCCTTCGAAGTAACAAATATTTGGTTAAATAGCCGAACAGGAGGGTATATGTGTGTGTCTGACCGGCTCTGGACAATTTTGTTTACCCAATTCGGTTAATGTTGTGCCCAAATCATGATCACCTTTTACCTCAAACTCTAATAACACAAATTTGCCCAATATAGATATGCTATTGGCTAAAATCGTGGAAGTTTCGTGGTATAGTGGTTCATTCACTTGACTCTCGATTCAAAAGTTAAGGGTTGAAACTCCAGCCCGGCATGAACGTCATTTTGCAAGACAATAATCCAAAGATGCCACTCTCCACCCAGGTGCCAAATGTGTACCCGGTAGAATGCGAAAGTCATTGTTGTTGGCACAACATTTGGCGCCTGTCTGGAATGGTCCACAAGGAGTACAGAATGACCATACATTGTGTGCGGGCATGCAAGCCTGAATCCGATGAACGGGGTAATAATATATCTCTAAAGCGTTTAAAGATTTCGTAGATGTTTTTAGCGCTTCATAAAACCAGAAATATTATTGTTAATATCATCATTATTATTATTGTTATCATTAATTTGAAAAAAATTGTCTATTAAGTCATGAGCCCACCATCGTGTTGTGCAATTCTTATACCAAACATATTTAGGATAAAAAAAATCCACATGTCCTTGCTGAATAGGGGACCATCCGCTTTTATTTGCTTGTGGCCATGCAATCTAATTCGGAAACCACCTCATCCCGTCTCATCTACAAATTTGGTGTGAAGTACACCTTAATTCATTCTCAGGTTTCGCTAGGTCATCTTTGTTACGTCATAGTTAACCCTGGCATACCGATCAAGTGCATGAAAAACCCCATCCCCCCCCCCCCCCCCCGCCTCAAATTGACATTTGCAACGGGGCTTTTGTGTAACTGAAGACTTTCATTGGAAACGTTTCGTCTTCATGTGTCTTCACTCGTCTTCTTACGCATTTCTTTTGTTGTCTCAAATTTCTCATTAGGAGGAGTTATGTTACTATGGTTACCTAAAATTAGCGGCCTCCACGAAACAAGCCAATTTCTTTGGGCAAGTTTGTTCCATACGTTTTCAAGTATTGTTTAAGAGTGTTATGATATTATGATACTGGAACATAGATTTATATCACAAATAATTTAACTTGATGTCGTGTCAAATTTCAAGCTCTAGAAGGGATATCAGCTTGTTACAGTCGTCACATATAGTGACATCTTAGATGTGGTCGGTAACATTTGGGACAAAGGAGCTTCGACTTGCCCATATACACACCAACACCCACACACGCACACGCACACGCGTACACACATTCGTGTTTTAAAGGGACATGGTAACATTGCTCGGATGAGAGAAAATGGTGCTAAGGTACTTTATTGCTAGATGTACAATTTAAGATAATCTGAAAGTTTGGGTGAAAAAACACCATTATTAATGATAACAAATTGAGAAAAACTGATCTGATCGATTCCTTAATTCTCCCAACTTAATTATTACAATTTAACAACGTTTAAGGAGAATGTAAATATTTTCATGGAAAAACGGTTGGAAAATTCAAAAATGGTTGGGAGAATTTACTGTTACAGGGTGTTGCACAGCGACGCCTTCAAAGAAAACCATAAATATCTTTATGGTTTGAGAATTTTTCAGGATTGTTTGCATGTTAGAGGGTTAGTTCAGTAAAAGGAATATAATAAGTAACATTTCATACAAAAATTGTTCATTTTTTTCATCAACCTTCATCAATGTTACCGAGTCATTTTAACATTCATGTTTTAAAAGTGTGTATTTGGCTATTTATACATCGTGCATATATTACTATATGTCTATAATTGTTTTATTTATTTTGCAAAATAAATAATGATGTACATTGTCAATTCTCGCTACCCTAAATAGGTACGAAAATCTCGAAATTCGCGAGACGAGGTAATTTTCACTCTCTCGGGTCGTCACTACAACTTCCGGTATAGAGTCCCATCCCGCTGGCGCTAGCGCCTGTGTTCGCTGTGCAGAGTTTTCACGCACGCTAAAATCGTGAGCCCAGCACTGTGCAGCCTCACAAAAGAAAACCATCGTCACTGATGTCAAAAGACGCAAAAAACAACGAATGAAATGTTCAAATAAACGTTGAAATATTTGCGAAAAAAAACAAGACCGAGCAGACGACATATTCGGTGCATACACGTTGTGTGGCGACGGCGTTTTACGTTTGCGCTATCGCGCCTAGTAATATAGCGCCTGCACAGGAAGCTGTAATGTCGAAAAGCTATCCCATAATGCAATGCGCGTTTTCAGGATTTTCCCCGGATCTCGGCAGAATCGCTATTTGGGGTAGCGAGAATTCAGTTTGATTATAAAATACGAGTTGCAATAGGTTTCCTCCCATGACTTCTAATACGGCTGGAAAATATCGTTTATACAAATTTAACTAAAATTACTCAAAGAATTGGAGTAAAAACGAATATACAGAAAGCTTTCTCTCTCGCACTCATCTGAGTAAATATACCAGAGATTCGCCGGAAAAATAACGATGTTTTAATGACGTCACTTTATGGACCAACACTGTCCAAGCAGACGACATCCCATAGAGAATGAACATAATTGCAAAGCTATTATTTGTCAAATTATAATGAGTTTAGTGTATATAAATATAATGGCATGTCAAACCATTCAAAAGGGGATATGACCCGATTCTGATAACTAAAATCTTTTGCTTGTAAATACACAGGATAGGGGGTAATTAACAATCAAAGAAACCAGACTTTCAAATTGAAAACCCCCTGGAATGATATTAAGGACGGCATTTGTTCCCTCTTGAAACGCCGAACATAACCCGGTGTGTGCAGCTGAATATACAATGGCGTCTTATTTTGTTTACAAGCGACAGATTCCTTTATTTTTGTATCGCTGCATTTGTCATCAAAATAAAACCATGCGCGTGGTTTAGAGTGAGGCAATAGATTATACATTTAGCCTGACGGTAGTGAAGTAAGAGAAAGAACTCAAGAAAAGATGAAAACACAGGCACTGGAAATGTGTGAGATGTCATGGGGCATCGTCTGCTTGTGCAAGTCATGTCCATACTGTGATCTCACACATCTCAGCAGCGTTCGGAGAGCTCTTCCGGTGCTATGCCGGGGCTGTATTTAAGCGTTTTGTAATTTATAATAATCATTACTTCGAATGTTTCCAAGCATTGAATTTTGATAACCTTGTCGAATCAAAGTTTCAACTTTGCAATAATGAAAATAAATTTAGTTTTTAAAATCAATGAATATCAACTTTAAGTCATATGAAGTTTAAAGTTAACCAATTGCCTACTGGAACCGGGTTGTCCCTGTATTAAGCCTATGGGGTAGACAATTCAGTTGTCAACGAGTTAAATTCATAAGTTGTAGACTTGAAACAAGGGGATGAACTCCAACAAGACCTATCCGGTTTCTTAAAATATATAGAGTCTTCTGACAGACCGTATTATCCCCTTATAGAAGAATGGCATTCAATTATTATAGCATAATGGGGGCAGGAGATTCCCGTATGATCCCAATTTAAGAAGCTCGTTATGATCTAATTATTCTCCTAGTGCCCTCAGATTCTTCATTGTGGCTTGATTTATGTGAGGGGTACCAACTTGTACGGTGATTTGTGTGGCTTTCCTCTCCTAATTCCTGATCTAATTTAAATGACATTTCAGTTTTGCCCTAATAAAGTACATCAGCTAAACAAAACGCATGGTCTAAATGTAGAAGAGACGCTCGATCCTAGCTTGATGCTTTAAGGTCATGCCCGGGCTTTTTAGGTTGTAAAAAACCTTTTAATGAATATGAAATTTCTAAAAACGTTGTAAATCTACAGTTAACTAAAATTGTCAAAAGTTGTGTTTCTAATGTAACTTGAATTTGATGAGATACGAATAAACTGAAGAACTTTAAAGGGATTGAGTAACTTTGTCTCAGATGCTGAAACAAAATTCTGGATTTAGCTCATGCTGCAATGATAATTATAGGCCTTTAGGTCAGTCAGGAACCCCGTGACTTTTACAAGCCGATCGCCTGTCAGATTATCAAGATATTTATGTTTGGAACACTACAGTCTATTGGGGAAAAATGAGTATTGTATTATTATCAAACCGGTCACTCAAAGCTTTTTACTTGTTTTGAGGCACTTCATTATCCTGTTGAAGCGCAATCTTTTTAGGGCTTCAATATTACACCATATCACAGACAATGATAACACGTCGGGCCATGCATCTCAGATTTAACATTGTTAAACGATTCCTTCAATGAATATGCCTCAAAATATTTCCATTTCAACTGCAAATTACGTCTTCAGCGGAAATAAAATTAAACTACATGTACAACATCAGCAAACATGATTTGATCTTCAGTCCTTTCCTCTTTCTACAAAGCTTTTTGTTAAAGACGAAAAGAAAGAAAAGAATCACTAGCCAACTAATATTCGAACACTGACAAATATGAAAACATTCGTACAAAGTCATTCCCTATCATAAACTCACCCCAACCTCATCGTTTTCTGTTACCCAGTTAACTAATTTATGTTGAATTTTCTTTTACTGTTACTTTTACTGTATATAATCTGTTGCTTGATATAATATTGCTTATCGCGATTACGTTGTTCCTTTTCATTATTCCTTTTAATTGTCTTATTCTTTTTCTTTGATTTCCTTTTCAAATATACCCCTTTGTATTCATGTGTTATGTTCACAACATTGCTAAAAATGAAGCTTCTCGCTAAGAGCAGGATTTCCCGTTATTACATTATTGCAATACAGTACAATATATTACAGACTGGAGGTTTAGAAAACATTGTTACAATAAAAAAAAGCAATCATTGAGACACAACTACAATTTCTATATTTGGAGTACCACAGTAATATCTTCACACTCGCCACTCCCCGCATCATTTCTGATATATTGAGGAAGGCAAAGTGGAACGTATCTCATTTCAACTTAAAAACAACTCTTTGCTCTTCCCGTTCTTCCTATTCTTGGAAAACGCCTCAATACATTTATGTCATATTTATATGTTTACATCCAAGAACCTCCTCAGAATATCATATTGGCGGTCGGTAACATGGACACCCTTATCTTCATGCATATGTGAAATGGCCCGGGGCTTGGTGTGAATCAAGACAGGACCGATCTCTTTGAGACTGATCCGCCCCCTGTATATTTTTAGCAGTGGCATCGTTTCATTCACCAGTTGCTTATAACTGAAGTAATGGACAATGAGCCGGAGGGGGTACAAGGACCATCTCGTTATGGATCCACACTTCTTGACATTTTCCTATCGTATCATCTAACACAACATCATTCTCAGCGTCCCCCCCCCCCTCCACATATCTTTGTATCTCTCTCTCTCTCTCTCTCTCTTTTCTCCCTCCCCCTTCTCGTCTACAATCTTCACCATCTCTCCCCTTCCAGCATCTCATTTCCTCTCCCATCCCTCTCTTTCCTCACCTGCCCCCTCCCCCTCCTCTCTCTCTCTCTCTCTCTCTCTCTTAATCCTCCGCTCTATCTCTTCACCCCTTCCCTCCCCTCTCTCTCTCTCTCTCTCTCTCTCATTCTCTCACTCTCTCTCACTCTCTCTTTCTCTCTCTCTCCATCTCTCTCTCTTTCTCTCTCTCTCTCCCTGCCTCCCCCTCTCTCTCTCTCTCTCTCACCATGTTGATCCCAAACATAACCGCCCATTATTTTAACATGAGCGAAAATAAGCTTTAAAAGCACTCAAGTCGTGGCCACCAGTGGTCAATCTACTACATCTTTCGTTCTTCCACGAAGCTTAAAATCCTTTCTCCCCCATGTCATCACCATGAAAATCTAATTTTCCTCCGCACGAACTCATCCCCGCGGATCACCAGAGACCCAAACATAGGATAATCTTACGGAGATATTAAATGTTTTTAATACGCCATGCGGGTCCTATGGGGCAATACATGCAGTAGATGGATTACGCTATTTTGAAAGGAAGGGCGGTTGCCTGCCCTATTGACAGGAATTCGTTATGGCATTTAACAACATAGGTGTGACTTCTGATAAATTAGATCTTAATTTAAGATTTTCTCTGTTATATACGAGAAATTCATCTCCGGTAGCATCAGTGCTCGGCTTCGGAGAAAGCGGATTGTCCGTTTCTAAAGAAATCTTATTTCTGTCTAGGAAATAAACTGAGTGGAACGTAGATCTAATAAAAAAAAACATATAATATAGATATAAATAATACAGATTACTATAGATACTAGAAATATGATAGATCAATTAATAGATCTCATGTGTGTTTTAAAGCATTATAGCCGATCGGCCCCGAATCAGGCTACGGGAAAGACACATAGCCTCGTCATGCTACACTCCCTTTAATATTATGTATTTCTAGTTTCCATTTCGTTCATTCGGAAATTTAAATAATGTCATAATCATATGACGATTGAATAACGGTTACTTCTGGTATGACTCCTATAGTCATCTCACGAGATTTCCCCCTTTATTTCAGTGTTTTGGATGAGATGAAGAGGAAAGAACAGAATCATCCATTGCAATACTCCCTCCCCCCCCCCCCAGTTTTCTACGGGAACGAACCAACCTACTCCACAAAATGAACAGAAGAGAGAATAGGGGAATAGAGGTATCGTTGTCGAGTAGATACATGAACGTCACCGAACTGGGGATCTCAAGGTCGGCGGTTCGAGTCCAGCCGCGGCGCTAATGTAATTTGGCAAGACATTGATCTACATTCCCCAGGTGATGTTAATGGGTACCTGGCAGGAATTAATTCCTTGATATGCTAGAGCGCCGTAGTTGCAGCCATGCTAAAGCCAGGGTAATAATTGTGAGCGCCAGGAGTGTCAAGTCTGACAGATATGAGCGCTATACAAGAACCCATTATTAGGCCTAAAAAAATAGATGTTGTATTGCGCTTTGCGACCGACCCCAAAATCCTGAAGTCTACGGTCGGCTTTAAAAAAAAAACTTTCAAAACCGAAAAAAATCGGCCCAAAGAGGGAGTAAAAAAAAAAAAAAAAAAAGGGATTTCCGACCGACCGACCCATGTTTTGGCACCAAAAGGGCAATACAACATCTTATTTTTTAGGCCTTATTATTATACATGATTTTGCAAAGAGGAGGAGGCACCATTACCAATATTAGACAATAAATGGAACATTTACATATACCGATAGGGTTTCAAAAAGGGGGAGGGGGTAAGGGCCAGTTGTGCCCTGAAAGTCCGACACTTTTTTCGTGAAATGATGAGCAAGGCTGATGGTATCTCTTCCCTTGTTTTTGTTTTTAACTTGGTTTAGAATGTGCTCGCCCCCACACGAAGAATCTAGGACATGGAACCCATGAAATCTATCTAGGTGACCTATAGCATTCGATATCTTCTCTGGAAAAGCGAGTTGTTTCAGACTATGTAAACCGATGAAGAGGATTACTTGATCTGCCATGTATAACTCCATATGCTAATGTTGCTAATGTTCCTTTCGTCGCAATTTTGTTTATTCCCAACCGAAGTGGATCAAAGGGATAGTTGAGTTCTCTTGCAGAAGGCGCTACTCAAAATATTTTTTTTGTGAGATAATGAAAAACTGACTGTCAAATTTGAAAGAACATACAATTTAAATGACAAATCATCTTTGTTTGATCAAAATCGGTTCAGAGAAACCTGAACTATCCATAAATATAACGATTTCTAATATTTGTGTACCACCACAAATATTCGATAATTTTAAAAAGCCGTTAAAAAAACGAAATAGCGCCTTTTACTATGTATTTAAGCCAATGCCGATGTTGGATATTTTGTTGGCTTTGTCGTGTTGGTTATATTACGCACAACCAGCCGGCCCATGTATTTTTTTTTTAAATTAATTAATTAATTAACGGTCACCATATTTTTTTGAAAGTGGAGCTGAATGGGTATGATCGTATTGGCTAAATTGCACACATTTTGCGGTCTAAAATTACCTTCATAGCAATTTTAGGTCCCAAAAGGCCACTTGAATGTCATAGATAAGAATAAGAGCAATAAGCATGCACTTTGAAGGCATTTGCGGTCTGAAAATAGAACTCAACTATATCCCTTTAAGACTCATAAACCGATTAAATGTGATCGGCATTGATAGTACAACTTCACGCCTCCGGTCTAAGAAGATTGAGGACAGGTCAGGCGATCGCAAAACAAAACAAAAATAAAAGAAGAAGATGTAGAAGAAGAAGAAGATGAAGAAAATGACGATGACGAAGAGGAAGACAAGAAAAAGCAGCTTGAAAATCGCTGAGTATCTTATTAGTGACAGCGATCCCTTCCACATAATAAATATTTGCGATTGCATAAATATTTGCTGGATAAAAAACTGTTTAAGACACCCCACCCCCACCCCCTCCTCATCCCCTCTTCTCCCCCATCGAATGGCAAAACAAAGTGTGAGGTAAAAGAAAAGATAAACAAAAATGGGGAAATTTAAGAAGAAAATGAAATTCACAACCTGAAAAGGTGACACCTTCCAGCCCGTCCTCGGATCAGTCACTTAGCTTCTTCACCCCCCCCCCCCCCCCAACAACCCTCTGCCCGGACCTACATGTACACTAACCCCTGGACGGAGCGTGAACATCCATGTTACGCTATATACAAACTTATCGCGGCGGTAACTGTTTGGTAACCGTGCGGTTGAAATCCATATTTCCAATTATTAACAAACCAACAGTTACCTTAGCTTGCCCGATTAATTAACGCGAGGGAGTGTGGGTGGACATTCACAAATAAGATGTCTTTCCCATCATGCCGATTAATGTTTGTGCCATGGCTGATCTTTAGGATAACAGATTAATAGGTACTAATTGTTCGAATACACGTATATCGCTTTCTGTCATATTTTTGATTAATGAAAGGGCGAGGAGAAGATAGCAAAGTGGGATTGTAAAATTCGGATACAAAGGAGTAGAAACAGAAATGTACGCAAAGTTAGCGCGATCGAGAAAGTTGTTAGCTAGGAAGATGGGAGAATGAGGGAGGGAGACAATTGAAGATGGATAGTGGTAGAGAGCAAAGGGGTACGGGGATAGAGCGAGAGAGAGAGAGAGAGTGTGTGTGGGAGAGATAGAGAGAGAGAGAGAGAGAGAGAGAGAGAGAGAGAGCGTGAGCTTGAGTTTGAGAAATAGGAGGAAAAAAATCAAATGTAAAACTCTAAAGGTAATACAAAGTTTTGGGAAATTTTGAAAATTGGCTGGACAGTGATTCTTTACAACTTTTATATATTTGTAGACTCGATACTCTGTAGATGTATTATAAGCACTTGAAAATTTAGCCCCTAAAACACTTCTGCTTTCGAGTGAAATTGAATATAAAAATTTTCCGCTATGTCCAAACAATTGCAGTTGCGACCATTAAAATCTCAGAATATGTAGTTGTGATATATTATTTCCAAACGGAAATAGCCAATCGGTCGATTTTAGTCAAGAAACATAGTTTCATGGCTTAATATCTTGACCTTGAGAGGGAGCTGTACAACATAAAGAGTTTGTTATTTACAATTTCATAACTTAAAGGTACTATGTCCCCATTTGCAGGCCAAAAAATGAAAAAGTTCAATTCCAACGGCATTTGAAAGATAATACTAATTTAGAACTTCCCTAAAAAGGTGGGGCTTGAAAATATCTTCAAGTGGGAAAATAACGACTACAAGTTGTCAAATCGACTTAGGATGCTATAGAGCCAATAAGTAATAGTCTTGATTTTCAGACCATTGTACTGAATGGTCATACGTTTTATGCTGCGCAAAGATATCAATCAGTTTAATTTTGGCCATCACAAGAAGTGAGTTATTGATGTAGACAAATGCTTATGTACCCTTTACAGCTCATTTTATGTACCTTATTTTCAAAGAAGAATAAAAGCCAGTCAGTCACTCAATAGTGTCTGACAGTGAAGTCTAGCAAGTAAACAGGTTTCCTTGTATAATTTAAATATTAGGACACTGCTAACTTTTAAATTTCACAGATAGGACATACATGACATATTCATAATTCCTGCAAAGTTCTACAGAATTTGAGGTTAGCTGCAAAAGGGACATAGTACCTTTAAGACTCAATTTCGACCGCGACAACGATCATTGAATATTGAAAGATCGCGTATGCTTCCAAAATGTTCATTTGAACTAAATTCATGACCCCGTACCAAAACTTTGTATTTACCTTTAATATATAGCATCTTTACTAAACCTTTTTTGTTCTTCACGCTCTATATCCTTGAGATTTCACTTGTCTAGCTAGCAGCGCAAAGCCCTGCTTAATCCGATCCTCTCCTTCCCGAATACTAATCGCGAAAACAAGCTTTCAGGCTAGGCAAAGCAAGCCAAGAAGGCAGTTACCAAGCAGTCTCTTTACTCAGGGATATTAAACTCACATATCCCTGCTTTACTCGATGACACGTTGTTGTTTCGAATGTTCATAGTACCCAAAGTGAGTCCCTTTTTTCATTATCGGAGTTTAATACGAACTTGTGGAATAATGAACCCAATTTCGTGTTCGGAATCATGAATATCATTTCATTTTCGGAATTATTATCGTCGTTCTGATAAAATACCCCCCCCCCCTAACGCTTCCCACTGGCAAAGGATATGCTTGTGTGTTCGGAATTATGAACTTTCGGATTTAATTCGAAGCTTCTGAAAAAACAAACCTCAGGAAATACGAGTGCCCCGACCCCATTAAAAACATGTTAACCTGAATATGCAGACATATACCTGAGTTATACCATGGAGCTACTAAAGCTTTAGTAACTCCATGGTTATACCCTGTAAAGGAGAATTCCGGATCATTCCTATTTTGTGTATTTTTTTATTTTATTTTTTTAAATAGATGGGCATTTGATTTATACATATACTTTTTGTTTTTGTTACGTTGCAGATGCAACAGGTACACGTTATAATATATGGAATAAACTCTTTAGAAGCAATTTGGCTATTCAACCAGTGTACGTGCATGTGTCCCAGTCGACTATAATCAAAACCTGCATAAACATAAATCCTCATGCACGATGCACCTGCTTGGCTTCAAGCTTTTCCTGTAGATTTTTCGCCTGAAATTTTCCAGGCAAAATTCGGGACCCTGTTGTTTATATCCCATGCCTAGAAATCAAAATTAATTCACATGTGTATGACGTCATTGTAATGTTCGCAGATTTCAAAAGATGCTAATAATATTAATAATAATGTCAACTTATAAAGCGCACATATCCATTCTAAAAGACTGCTCAAGGCGCTCTTGTACCACATCAAAATAATTATACAATATTAAAAACTACGACATAAGCAAATAGTGCTTAAGTTTCGTCTTAATATTTCAATTGATGATGATTGGCTTATTTATAATGGTAAAGTGTTCCATAATTTGGGTGCAACGTTAGCAAAAGCCCTGTCTACTACATGTAACACTCTAAAAAAAATTGAGCAAAAAAATTGCGCAATTTTTACCCGACATGAGAGTTATTATGTGTCCGACCAACTGTTGCGTAAATCAAAGATTTGCATGATTTACCCAGTGTTGGATTAAAACCAACACAAATTTACCAAATCAGAAATTTACCCAATTCTCACCATAATGTGTAGCATATTAGACACTATAGTTGGGCGAATTATTTCATCGGAAGTAACCTAATTGTCGGACAACATTTACCTACCCAACCTATTTGTTTTACCTTTCATCTTTTGAAATTAAAGAACTTCATATAGTAAATGGCTGGGAGAAAATAATAATAGTACTACTACTAATAATAATGGGTTCTTGTATAACGCTCATGTCAGTCAGATTTGACCCTCCTGGCGCTCCCGATTATTACCCTGGCTTTAGAACGTCTGCCATACGGCGCTCTAGCATTTCAATTTCAAGGAATAAATTCCTACCAGGTACCCATTTACTTCACCTGGGCGGAGTGTGCGGCGGAACTCGAACCGCGGACCTTGTGATCGACAGTCGGGTGACGTATCCACTCGACCACAACGCCTCTACAATAATTGGACGAAATCTGCCCAACTTTGTTTACAGTGTAGACACGGGCAAGGCTATTAAAGTTGCTTTAGGTCGATTATCTGAAAATCTTTACGAACGTGGTTTTACTTTAGAAAAATTGAAAGTGATCACAGTCACGTTATTCGCGTGAAAAATTCACAGAGTAAGGGGGTGTTTCACAAAGATCCCAAGTTGAACTTAACTCTAAGTTGGACTTAACAATTATGGAAAGCCATTAGCATCCTTGAAAATATTTTGTTAAAGTTATCATAAAAGGCATAAAATGTTGATTCAAATCATTCATATTTTCTATTATCAAGGAGATTTCATGTTCTTGATGTGGAATTTATAAAAAGTCTAAAATACTTGAATTTTCACTTTATAATATATTTTATTTTTAGGCTACAAATGGCTCTCCATAATATTTAAGTTCGACTTGGAATCTTTGTGAAACACCCCCTAGGACTGATAGCATCTTAAACAGGCCTGATTTTTAACTGTAATTTTGTATTAAAAAAACGAATTTACCATGCTATATATTATACTTCACGTATGCTTTGTAAACATTGGTCATATTGGTGAAGAACAATCCATTATGAATGGAAACACGAGAGACACCATGTCAATATTTGAACATGAAATTGGGTTTTTATTAAATGGTTTAATTTAATGACAAACACGAATAACATGGCTGATTTCCTTTGAGAATATGCCAATGGGGACATTATTTTAAGACTTCCCGGCATATGTACCATGTTTTGTTTTAAGAGAAAGACAGGTGGAAGATTCACGTCTTCATCCCCTGCGGTTTAGAAGCAATTTGTAAGATGGGTATTATGTTTACCTCTCTTCATGCATGTATCTTAATGTAGACTTCCTATTTTAAAAGGCCTTGCATGCTGCACTGCATGCATGGCCAGCGTGCGAACATAGAACATTCTTCGACGCATGCTTCGGCGAGCGTAGCTCCTCATTCAATAATCATTAAACTCTGGATAAAATAATATACCCATAACTCGTCTCTACCCCAAAACCTAACCTAAAACCAGATCGCAACCCTAACCCTATCTATTTTCCACGAAATAAAGCGATTGCCGTCCAAGCAAATGTTGAATCATCCCAGCTGCTCCGCCCAGTTACACTAAGTAAATTCGTACCTTCAAACCAAACCGAACACTATACCCAATGTCTCCCTAGCCCTAGATCTAGCCTAAAACCCAATCGCAACACTAGACCTAGCTTAAAACCCAATCGCATCACTAAATCTGTAATCTTATATTTGTGACGAAATAAAGCCCGGAGCAAATATCGGATCACCGTTTACTTCATGTGACTTGTAGACTTTCTACTAATGAGGGCATTGTAACGTCATGGGTCTACGATGCATGCACCAGCGACAATCACTCCGCAGTCATTAACCGACATCTTAACGTCCACCCTGGCTAGGACCAAACACTTTACCCAACCCTGGCCGTACCCTAGGCTTAACCTGATATGAGCCCTTATCCTAATCCTAATCATAATTGTATCTAGACAAAATAAAGCTCCAAGCAATAATTGTTGCCATTACAAATGTCGGATCACCGTTCAATTCATGTGACTTGTAGACTTTCTACTTTTTTAATACAATACCGTGCATGAGCAAGGTGAGGACAGAGGAGGCGCGATAGCTCAGTCGGTAGAGCAGTGGGTCTCGTAATCCGTTCGAAACCAAGGCGATGCGCTAGTGCCCAGGCTAGTGCCCTTTGGTAAGGCATTAATCCTCATTACCAGGTCCCTCGGAGAGGACCTAAAGCCGTCGGCCGTCTGGTTGCTTACTTACAAGCATTTATGCTTTCTTAGCAGTCAGTTAAAATAACCACCACTACATTGTAAAGTAATGTTTCTACAACATAATGCTGCGGCGACAATTGCTTGTCATTCAAAATCCTCAACGTACCATGCTAACAGAGTTCCTAGAGAAGAACGTCAACCGAGTAGAACGTCAACCAAATCTAAGATTAACCTGAAACCCGATGGGAACCCTAAGTTCAAGGAGGCGCGATAGCTCAGTCGGTAGAGCAGTGGTCTCGTACTCTCGTAATCCGGTGACCCGAGTCCGGTGACCCGAGGTCTCGGGTCCCTCGGCCGAGACCTAAGCATTTGTGCTTTCTTAGCAATCAAGGTAAAATAACCACCACCAACTTGAAAACCTAACCATGTATCTCTTGCCAATAATAATGAAAACCTGGATCGATTGTCGCCAGACTCGGTTCTAGATACATGTTAATGTTAGGGGGTGGAGTGGAGATAGAATCCCTCCCAGAGATGGGAAATGTACGTGGTCAACCCGCAAGTTGTTTGTTTGTTTTTATTTCCGAAATCCATATACATACAAGTTTAAAACAAAACATACACATAAAACACATTGTAAAGTAATGTTTCTACAACATACTGTAATGCTGCGGCGACAATCGCTTGCCATTCAAAATACTCCACGTACCATGCTAACAGAGTTCCTAGAGAAGAACGTCAACCGAGTAGACGATAAGAAAGTAGGTAAATGTGTAAAGTATAGACAAACGGTTGGATAGCCCATTTCAGGACCATTTTCAAAATTGTCCTGCTCTTCCATGGGGTCCAAAAGCAAAAATCATATTAACTTATACATACAATATATATTTTTTTAATAAAAATCATAGTAATTTACCAATACACTACCCCCCCTTATCGATGCCCCTAACCTCCCCACCCCCCCCCCCTCCCCCCTCCCCCCCCCCCCCCGCCCGCCGCCCTCTCGATACTGCCAACCCCTCCCGCTACCCCTTCCCAAGTCCTCCAGTGTATATTATCTCTGTCATAACATTTCAAACTAAACTTTCTATTTCTTTATTAAATATAGCCAAACTTCTTGATTGTCGAATGTTGTTGTTTAGATTGTATAGATTGTATTTCAGATTGTACATTGGGTCAAACAGGAACGGCTTACGCCTGCTTCACTTCACCTTAATATTTGTATTATAAGTAGGCATCCAGGGGATCGACGGCTTTAAGTCCTCTCCGAGTGTCTTGGTAATGAGGATTATTGCCTTACCAAAGGGCACTAGCACATCGAATTGGTTTCTACCACTGAGCCATCGCCCCCCCCCCGCCCCCAACTTAGATATACCACCGATCCTTAGGAGGTGGAATTCTTGGAATGTGTTAAAAAATGTGAGTATTCAAACTAAAGCCTAAATATTAAAACCTAGAAATAGACCATTACTCTTTGTGACTTACCAAAATTGAATAATATGCTGTAATGATATTCATTTTTTTCCAGAAATATACGCGGTAATCGTTTTTACGAAATTAAAGCTTAGACGAGTGGCACGATTGGCTTTCTGATCGGTAAATGAGAAGGTTTTCATCCGTATTTGAAGCGGTCATGCTCTGTCATGTACTGGGTTTCGTCATGATGACCAAGAACATGAGGTAATTAAAATCATGGATCATTAGTCAAGGCACGGACCTATTTAGAAATTAGGTAACCGTTACCCGCCCACTTATCATCTCAAAATATGACAAGTGAGATTAAGAACAGACCCCTCTCTTAATCAAAGATGATCTATCAAGGGGATAAGCGACTCTCGATGTCGTTGATGACTAATTGATTCGGCAAGATATGATTGATCTCCTTGTCGATCTCCTAATCGTGTCGGATGGCTGGGGCCAGGATCAAAGCTCTTAATTAAGACATCGGCGAAGACCGCGGTCCGCCATGACATGCAGTCATTAATTTTTGAGCATGCGGAGAGCGAAAACATGAATTATGAAGACGCATTGGTCCGTCTATAGGAAGCGATTTGTGAGTGATGTTGCAATAACAATTTGGTATTGACCTTTTCGGGAAGACATGAGGGGGTAATGATACAACATCCTTAGAGGG
Organism: Strongylocentrotus droebachiensis; assembly: GCA_035222895.1. Lineage (NCBI taxonomy): Eukaryota > Metazoa > Echinodermata > Echinoidea > Camarodonta > Strongylocentrotidae > Strongylocentrotus > Strongylocentrotus droebachiensis. The sequence continues at coordinate 54,088 of JAVYIG010009522.1, forward strand.
TATCAGTTTGCAATGCTGGTAGTCGGATCCGCTTATTGTATTTCATAATTAAATGCGATACATTATTTACGACGTTTATAAAACTGGTTAACGTAGGAAGAAGCTAAGTTGTTTGCGATGACGGGAGAATCATTCCCGCGCGATAAACGTAAAAATCGAAATGAAAGGAATGTGAATATGAATTTATAATATTCTGATTATAATATTTATAAATATTTACTTTTATATCTCTATCATTGATACATACAAATTATAGATTCTACCCTGCAGTAATTCATCAAAGTGGGAATGTATAATCGATCTTGCTGTTTATTTTATCTGACTGCTAGGAAGGAAGAAGTCAACTTGTTTTGTCGATTAGGCTTATGTAGATAAAAGGGTTCATCGGAAAGGGCAGGGACTCGTGGTGAAAAATAACGAATCTTCGGAATATCATTCTTTGGAAAATCGAAACTTCGGAATAACGATCCTTCGGTAGGAAAAACATTCAGAATAACAAAATTATGGAATCCTAAATACTTAGTTCTTAGCTCGGAAAGGGGAACCTCCGGAAGAACAAATGTTTTTTTTTAAAACGAACACGACGAAATTCGGAATAACAACTCTTTGGCATCCTGAACTTTCGGGGGAAAAAAACAAAAACACGGGAACCTTTGGAATAATGAGGTGAAATCCTAGAATCAAAGATCAGTCTGTCGTTCCTCGGTGAAACAAAAGTCGTGAGATCTACGAGAAACCACATACGATGCGCCTTTGGTAAAACCTCTTATAATGTTCAGATGTGAATGAATAGGGCTGTGCTAAATTTTGGACGATCTCCAGGCGTGAAAAACAAAACTGTGTATTTGGCGATGGAAACGAATCCGTCGTTTTCCTCCTTCATTTTCAAGATGGGGACTCGTGCATGGGATGAGGGGGAGAGAGGGGGGGAGGGGGTGGTTCTAGATTATTTTGAATGGGGTGATTGAGGGTTTTGATTCAAACAATTGACAAAGCAGCAATATACAAATTAAAGCAATATAAATTGAAGTTGGCAGGTGTAGTAACAATTCTATCTCTATACGTTGCTCATCTTCTTTTTCTTCATCATCATTTTCAGTCTTTTTCTTCTCCTCCTTCTCCGTCCCTCTTCTTCTTCTCCTCCTCATTCCTCTTCTGCTTCTTCTTCCTCTCTTTCTTCGTCTTCTTCTTCCTCTTTCTCTTCCTCTTCTACTTTTTTTCTTCTTCGTCTTCTTCCCTTCCTCTTCTCTCCTTCTTCTCTCCTTCTGGTTCTTCTTCTTCTCTTTCTTCTTCTCTTCCTCCTCCTCCTCACCTCCTCCTTATGTCTCCTTCATATCTATTCTTACACCTGTATTTACGAATTTAGCCTAAAATCGCAATACATTTTAAAATGATTGGACCTTTTTTTCCTTGTAAGGTTAGTCTTGTCTTTGAATGTGTCTTCAAGGGGAGGTGGAGAGGCTTGCTCCGGCTCCACCCTTTGCTGGGTGACGCCCCTCCCTAACCTGGATACGCCACTCCGCCTTCAAGATGATCTTCGCAGGCATGGATTTTAGTTGAACCCCCGTCACTGAAACAAATTACATCTCTTAAAACTGACAGGCTTCACAGATAAGCCAAGCAAAGATTACTTGTCTTACCTTTCCTAAATACAAAGCATTCTAGCAGGTCTTATAGAGAAACCGATGGTTTACGAAATGGGATATGAGTGCTTCGCCGGCAAAGATGGTGCTAAAAGACGTGAGGAGGGAATCAGAAATTCTTTCTTTATAATTGCATAGTAGTATGGAGTTAACTGGTTTGGAAGCTCAGTTTCTTCCTATACTTTACTAGGGATGAAAATGAGTTCCTGTCTTGCGAGTGCAATGGGAAAAAACTTTCCAGAAGTTGTTGGGAATGAATGATTGTAAGTAGTATGGAAGAACAATACTGCGAGATATTGAAAGTACACAATAACATTACAAAAGTTAAATAAATGATAGGGTATTATTAATCGAGGGTAACCACGTCAGTATTACTACTGCTCTACCTGAGAGGCCCGCAATTACCATCACCCCAGCAATTGCCTGATGCCCATTTACACCCAGGTGGAGAGTGGCAACTAAATATGGATACATTTCTTGCTAAAGGATTGTAGTGTCTGGGCTGGGATTCGAACCACTAAACCTACGATTTAGAGTCAACTGAATAAATCACTTTACCACAAAATGTGGTACAAAATTTGTCAAGCTCTTTTTTTTTTGTTATCTGTTTTCGGATTTTATCCTATGATAGTATTTTACATGAGAATGAAAATGTTATCAAAAAGGAAATTTTTGTTCTTCTTAAACAAAAACTAGATCTCAACAAAAGTGTGGAATATCGCTCAGGTATGATGGCTCTACTTTGCTGTAGCTGGGGGTCTTTCAGCTGTAAACTGTTACAGTAATCTTTACAAATATTTTTTTGTTATGTCTTATGGAAAAATGACGTCAGATGAGATAAACATCAGGACCTGACGCGAATAAATTGTGATTATATGCAGTAGTAAAAATAAATGTATCTTTCTATAGTGAAAATCACAATTTACTAATCGGATCGCCTTTCTTCGAAAATGCAATGTGATCAAAAGCCCTATTTAGGATACACTGCTAAATGGAATTTACACATTTTCTTTATTAATGTTAATCCACCGTTTCATTTTCCCCACATTACAATGGGCATGATAACTTTTGCAGCCCTTGTATCTTTTTTTATTTTCATCAAATCATCAGGTTAGCATTTATTTGATTATGTCATTATAGGAGATTTTAGCTACTAGTTGCGTCGGTTGAATTGCCCTTTTATTTATTTCTTAAATGTATAATTTGATAATGAAGTTATGACGCTAGAAGTGAGCGTAAAGCCGGCAGCAACGTGACATGATCTTTACCGTCCTTTCATACATACTGATAGCGGGGATGAGACGTGATCCGTTTCAGTCTCCATAAATGATATTAAATGTCACCGCATGTAAAAGCGATGTAGTTTATGACGAAAATAACTGGTTGTTTGATCACGTATATTGTGTGTGTAGTAAGTTAAGTAAGTGTGTGTAGTAAGCACCTAGCGTGAATTAACTCAATGCTAATGAGATTTCATCGCTTAATGAAGGGGAACATTACGAGAGGAACGACGTGAAAGTGCACACATGAGGTAGAGGGGTGAAGGCGTAAGGGAAGAATGGGGACATACAAAACGAGGTAGAGAAGGGGGAAGGGGGAAAGGCGGGTAGGAACAGGAAAGCACAGAGAGAGAGAGGGGGAGAGAGAGAGAGAGAGATTTAAAATGTTTTTAAAAGGAGAAAGAGAAAGAATGAAATAGGGGAGATAAGTATATGGGCCAGTAGCAGAGAGAGAGAAATGAAGAGGAGGGCGAGAATGAGGATATTCTTTCGAGAAAATTGGAATAATGCATGCCTGTGACTATGAAGTGTTATTAAACCCTGGGGAAATGATGACAGAAGCTTCAATTGATAATAGCTAACGAAATGGACAATCTAATTTCATGTTCTGCCTGTATAAGAAAAACAATGTAAACATGCGGATAAAGAGAAGAAGAAGGAGAATGGGAAAAGAAAAACTAGGATACAATTGACATCACTTTAAAGGCATCGTTTAACAATGTTAAATCTGAGATGCATGGTCCTACGTGTGATCAGTGTCTGTGATATGGTGTAACATTGAAGCCCCCTTAAAAAATGCATTTCAAAATTATTATGAAGTGCCTCAAAAAAGAGAAAAATCTTTGAGTGACCGGTTTTACAATACTTCTTTTCCCCAATAGACTGTAGTGTTATAAAAACCGTTAGGAAAACGAATTTTTATATTTCGATTTCCAATCATAAATATCTTGATAAGCAGACAGGCGATCGGCTTGTAAAAGTCATGATATTCCTGACTGACCTAAAGGTTTATAATTATCATTGCAGCATGAGCAAAATCTAGGATTTTTTTTCAGAATCTGAGGCAAAGATACTCAATCCCTTTAACGACATTGATAGCAAAAGTTTAAAATGGCGCCGACTTTTTCGGATCAACAAGACAGTGTTGAATTAATCTCGACGATTCGGTTTATGTATTTACATCAAGATCACAAAACTTTTGAGAACTCTTGCGCAATTTCTAAAATTGAACGGTTTCTAGAGCCCGACCATGCAGTCCGTTCTCTCAATATGCTTCATTTAGCCCATCCAAGATTGGAATATGGCCTCCTATATTGACGCAATGATACAGATGGATGGCGTTTCTTGACGCATCAGTGCATGCCACAGTTCCTGACGATCCCCCGTGCATCATTTTCCCCCCATTTCTATTGAAATTGATGAGGGCCGAACTCAAATAGTGCATTTTATAGCATCCCTTTCAGACACTAATGTCATCGGCTGCAATCTCATGAATTTCGGAATGTTTCTCGGGTCATTTAGACGTCTAGCCCGGCTACAGAAGCGATTCAAAGTGGTCATGAAATACAGTGAGAAATGACATTATAAAGTGCTCTTTTTGTTACCCGGTAATCGTTCATGTCTTTTCCGTTCACTTAACTATATTAAACAGATGCCCTAAAGCCATAAATATCTGACATTTATCATTGCTCTTCTTCTTTTTCTCGTTCTATTTGAACTATCTTTCTATTCTTTATCAGTCAGAGAATTCTACTTGGCAGAAAAGCGACTATTTCAGATAGTTTCTATGCCTTATCAGCAATATGGAAATGTACTTTTTCTTCAGAAAAGTCTTTATTTCAGTTACAATCCTGTATCAGGTATTCGATTCCATTTTTTTTTAAAGAGACCTTAATTTTAGAAATATTTCTATACTTTCTCGGTAATGGCGCTGCTCAGTGGCTGCCGGGCTCACGATCAATTGGGCAAAAAGAATTTCCATTTTCGGTTTAACTTAATAAAATTTGGAGTGGACTTTAAAAGATTATTATTATTTTTTTAAAATATATATTTTTTAAATGTATTATTATTACCCTTTTTTCGGAGAATTCTAAATTCCGAATCTGTCCTCTCATGCCTCACATCTGATGAACAGATACCAAGATCAAATCGTACCAAAAAGGTCAAATGTCAGATTATCATTCAGTATCATGGCGAGCTTTTTTCGTAAATAAAATTCGATATTATAAGACCGCAAACAATATTTCCTCCTGTGGCGTATGTATAATGAATTCTCTTGTTGTTTCTCTTCTTGAGTAGAATATGAGAACATAAGTTTTCAGTCGAAGAAATAAATGAGCGAAACGCTAATTTCTTTTGATTGCTGCAATCTATTACTGGTGAAATCCATAACAGCATAATGACAAAACGGTTTTTGTTCACCTATATTGTAATTGCCGTGGCGCATAAGAAATTTTGTTTAAAATAGACTCGATCGATTGATTGGTATACCACTAAAAGATCGCAAATGGTGCAAAAGTATGGCATTTAATGTAATTGTAAACGTCAGTATTGGTTAGCTCTGACGAAGTCAAAACAGTGTCGTATAATCTTATAAGAAATAATTCAATTTATTTTGTCAAAAACTGTTTTGACAGATATCTCTTGTGTGTCTTAAAGTAATTTCTATTTAGCGAGTAATAGCTTCAAGGTGTTCTTTTATTCCCAATTTCTGCGAACTCTGAACTTTTAGGGGCAAAGTGTTTATGAAAATGCGCTCTCATAGAAATTGGGCGAAATATGGCATATCACATCAATCCTCCAATGCCTTTCGAGATTTTCATAAACACACAAATAATTTTGATAAATGTAGCAATTTATCAAGAGATTGTTTTTCTTGGAGCTGGCTTCTTCAACACTTTTGTTACCTTTTGTCGCCTGACGCCTGAATCCGCAAACCTTGTAATACCGTCACAGAAGAAGAAGAAGACGAAAAATAAAAACATTTATCTTCGTAAAGAGATTGCGGTGAGCATGACTGAATGTGCAAACGGTCAGCCTCGAGAAGAAAAACTATTTTGAGGAAGGAAAACCACGGGATCATTTTATTCGGCGGCAAGAGTCGGAAATTGAAGATGCTTGTGTACGAGGTTTGAGAATGAAATGCCCTTCAGCGTATTATTCTTTCAAAAATAGGTCGTACCCTTTTCTTGAGAGACATGCCCTTGTATTGATACTTTTTTAATCTTATGATGCTCTAACTTGCTCGTATGATCATGATGGTTCTTCTGATTGAAATTGAATGAAATTTGACGTGCCTTATTCTGACGGGATATATTTTACGATGATTTATGCATACGTTTATTGAATATACCGATAATTACTCTCTGTATAATTATGATCATTATATTTTGAAAACAAGATCGGAGACAGAAGTGCGTTAACTTATATACCTTAACACAGAGTGAATGCCTTTCTGATTCTAAGCAGAACGAATAAATTGTCTCTTTGGTGTTTAAATGAAACAGGTAAGAGCGAGAATACATGATTTGTTGTCCTGACGTATTATATCTGTCAAGTTTGAATGTTTGATGATGATCAAATGGACGTACTTCACTTTATATTGACACACTTGACGCTGCATTAGGGACTTTTAGATTTGCGTGGACTGATACGTGGTACTTCCATTCACGGCAGTGCTTTAAAAGGACGTCGATCGTAGCATAGACCTATTGTCTTCGTGCGAATCTAAAAGTCCCTAATAATGCACTCTGCACAACAAGTTACGATCGGCTGTGGATTGTGTACAGTCATAGCTCGCAACAATTATCAACCAATCAGGGGACGTTTTCATTTGTGACGCTTTAAGAGGTGAATGTTGATTGGCTGACGACGGAGACCTGTATTTTATCGTCATTTTCTATCTGAAACGGGAAACCATATTTTGTGTCATCTGAAATGTCTCCGCTCCACCGATGAAGATGTGATAGAGAGATTGATTTCTTTATAAACCCGATTTGGTTTCGACCTATTTCCTTCACAAATAGGCCATAAAAGGACAAAGTATGAGGAGCTTCCTCCTGCCGGGAACTAATCCAGTTTTCATCAGTTATACGACTTTATTTTCTCGGGGGAGGGGGGCGGGGCATGAATCATGAATAGGTCTATGTTGTCATGGAAATCGCACAGAACATATTGCACTTAGAATGGTATTTAGATGAATACCAATGGAGTGTTCTACTTCTATTCTGCTACTTGTCAAAGCCTGTTCAGCATCTAGACAAGGGTGATCTTCTGCCGACGGTAGACGGCTTGTTTGAATCTGTGCCTAATTATATACATGTTAATGGTGCAAGTAAAAATGATGATGCTGTGACTATTCGCAGCTGATGGCTTCCTTGAACTGCTTTAATGTGGGCAACTCAATGATATTTGTAGGTAGTTCATCCCAGTCTTTCATGGTTTTTCAGTTTTTCAGTTTATAGTACCACTTTCAAGGTAGACAATATGTATTAATACCATCATTCCAAAATATAGAATTAGAATCAATATCGAAGAACTCTAATGGTAAGAATAGTGGGTTCTTGAATAGCGCTCATGTTTGTCAGACTTTACAGTCCTGCTCCTCCACAATAATCACCCGGCTTTCGCATGGCTGCAATAATGGCGCCCTAGCATTTCAAGGAATTAATTCCCGAAAAGGTTAACATCAATTACAGGTACAGTGTGGCAAATGTAGATTAGTGTCACGCCAAAGTAATACAGTGGCAAGGCGGGACTCGAACCGCGAACCAGATCATGACGTCCCGTGGTATTTCTGACAAGAAAGAGAAGGGGGAGAATCACATTTTCCAAGTAGGCCTACCTTTTGGCGTGTAAAATTTGGAAAGAGGACAAAAGAGCACAATGGGGGGGGGGGGGCATTAACGTCTGGTTACCGAAGGTATGCTAGTTTTGTGAAAATTTTATCCTGTCAAGGTGTATTTATTCTTTCTCTCTGTCCTGGATATTCCACAATAACAAATTTACTTACACTTGACGTATAAAATCAATCAATCAATCAACCTCCCCACCCCCTCCTTATCAATCTCGAGATTCAATACTAGCATAGAATGGAGGCATCGTTTAACAATATTAAATCTGAGATGCATGACCCTACATGTACGTGTTATCAGTGTCTGTGATATGGTGTAATATTGAAGCCCTGACAAAAAATTGCGCTTCAAAATTATCATGAAGTTCCTCAAAAAAGTAAAAATCTTTGAGTGACCGGTTTTACCATACTCATTTTCCCCTTTAGACCTAGTGTTATAACATATTGTAAGGAAACGAAAAGTGACATTTCGATTTCCAATTATAAATATCTTGATAATCAGACAGGCGATCGGCTTGTGAAAGTCACGGGATTCCTGACTGACCTATAGGTTAATAATTATGATTGCAGCATGAGCTAAATCCAGGATTTTGTTTCAGAATCAGAGGCAATGCTACCGAGTCACTTGAGTAGGAAGAAGAAATAAGTAAAATGATATCAGATGCAATCTCTGTTGTGTGCAATATCGGATGATGGATTATGGATATATAACTACCACAAATACGACAAATGCCGTTCATTTCATAGTAATCCGTTAAAAGTTTCAATATGTATATGTTGAGTGTGTTGATCTTTGTTTTCAAAAGGATGATGGATTATGGATAAAAACTACCACAAGTACGACAAATGCCGTTCATATCATAGTAATCCATTAAAAGTTTCCATATGTTTATTTTGTGTGTTAATCTTTGTTTTCAAAATTCCCTGCATCACTCATCCTGGTCGCTTAGCACGTTCATAGTTCAGGGGAAATATATTGTAATGGTCAATTGTTCTTTGTTTCCTTGTTCAGTGCATATAAATTTATACTTAACCAGGGGCAACAAGCCACTTTATTTCCACGACAACCATTTTTCATTTTCTTTTTGTGCTTTACGCTTGTATGATAAGTTTATGGAATTAATTATGGAGCTTCCACTTTATAGTGATGGGTACGTGTGCGGGTGTTTATATGGGTGTGCGAGTGGCCTGAGTGAGTTCCATCTCAATAAGTAAGAAACACAGTGGGACACAGTATATCACAGGGTCATACATCTCACACGGTTTTCACATTCACTGACACTGTGTCTGCACACTTTGCCCACATTGTGTTTTCACACTATTTTTACAATCTGTTCTCAATATGCTGACACTGTGTTCAAAATGTCTGCACACTTTGCCCACACGGTGTTCCCACTATTTTCACAATCTGTTCTCAATATGCTGACACTGTGTTCAAAATGTCTACACACTTTGCCAATATGGTGTTTCACACTATTTCACAGTGTCTTCACACTTTTTCTACAGTGTCTTCCGACATTGTTTTCACACTGTGCTCACACTGTTTTCACACTGTGTTCAAACTTTCTCTACAGTTTATTCACACTTCATTCACACTACCTTCACTCTACGTTCACACTACATTCACACTTGGATCATATTTTATTAACATTACATTCACACTACATTCACACTACATTCACACTAGGATCATATTTTATTAACATTACATTCACATTACATTCACACTACATTCACACTACATTAACACTACATTCACACTTCATTCACACTTCATTCACACTACATTCACACTAGGATCATATTTTACTAACATTACTTTCACATTGTGTTCACACGATGTTCTCAGTGTGTGTGCATCACAGTGAGACCACAGAGTGACGTTAGGAATGAATGAATTTATAATACATTCTGTGTCTTTCTTCAAATTCCCTTTTCTTTTTTTTATTTTCTAAAAGTGATAAGTTGCCTTTCCCCGAGGTGATAAGGATATTATGACATTCGCTAATTGCATTTTCGCCCAGACGACAGAATTAAGCGGTAAGACTTCAGGCGCGCTAGTTTTGATAATAATAACGCGCACATTTCGAGAGTCGAAATATTGCACAAAATTTCATGAAGCGCGGCAACCTGCAAACAACGGATACCCTCCGTTGTGTACACTGGTGCTCCATTGTGACGTGTTGCTTCAGATGTTATTCTCTGAACCATTCCTAGAAAACAGTTGAAGTTGTCATCTGTACTTTCATCCAATGTGATTCTTGACGTTGCCATCGTAGGAAAACATGAAACAGTGAGTTGATCATGGATTAGAGCTGTTGATTTGAAAAGTTTCTCCTTTTCCTTATTGTGTGCTGTGTCCTGTCGTCTGTTTAAGAAGGTAAGAAAGAATGAAATCGGTAATCGTCAAAGTGCGAAATTGCCTGCTGGTGTTTAGGTTAAGGCGTTTTACGCGTTTTTTAATCATAAGTTTGTATGATGGATGCCAATTGATTGATATTTGTTTTTCACGTTGTTTGTTCACTCAAATTCACTCAGGTTCCCTCGACTGTTGGCAAACATTTAGGTTCTTAAAGTCTATTTGGTAATTCACTTACACACTTAAAAATGTGGTAATTTCAATTGATTTTCTCTTTATCAGGTTCTTTTTATATAGATAGTTTTATTCCAGTTGATTATTGTTCCTTTTTTTTAATATCGATTCTGTGCATTATTTTGAGAAAGTGTAATTTGATCGATCGATCACTAATCACTAAATATGATTTCTCCATTGGTTATCATGATGGATATTATACGGTAGGCTTGCGGGTGCACCATGTGGGAAAGAGGGAGGATTGAGGAGTCCTGAAAAAGGACTCTCGGTAATCTTTCTTGAGGGTTTGTAGTCTTGAAAAGGACTGTTGGTGTAGTCTTGAAAAAGACTGTTGGTTATCTTTCTTAGCTTATAGTTCTAAGGGGAACTATAGCGCTTGGAGAGGATGAGTGGAGGGAGTGGCTCGAATTTTCGAACAGGTTGACTATCCGTCGTCAGGAACCTGTTTTACAGGTTTTCACTGGTTTTACAGTCATTATACATGTACATAATACAAAAAGAAATACATAATACAATAATAGCAAATGTACATCGTCACAAACATAATAACATTCTGAAAATGATTGTTACATTGGAAACGGAACAATATATACATTGATTGCAGTATAAACATAAATGTTACCATTTCAAGTGAAAATTCGAACATTAAGCTTACTTAATACTCACCATGGAGCGGAGATGGTGTACGCAATGTGTGCGTGAATGCGTGTAACATCAGGGGTAATACTAAAGCATTAGGATTTAATCTGTTAACCTGTCAAAATTGATTACTGGTTTTGTATCTGTTAATCTATCATTATTGTGGCTGGTTTTGATTTACGATAACCTATCGAAATTTAAAATCGACTTCTAAATGGTTACTTCGCTATTAAACACAGTAGACCTATAGAAATAAGGGACCTGCACTATTTTATATCTTTCACCTTTTCCCTCAAGATATTTCTAGCCCCATAATACCTTCAGAATCCTCTTTTCTTATAGACCACTTTTCGATCAGTAATACAGCAATTATATTGCCAATGTCATCCTATTAAGAAGATAATGATCGGTCGTAGTCAGTGAAACGGAGACGGTATGGGCAATTACTCTCTGAGAGAGGTTTTTACCCTTGAGAGAAAGCAGCAGGGGCGTAGCGTAAGCCTACTCATGAAGGGGGCACCTCAACGACGGGGGTGGGGGGGGGGCGAAACATACACAATTACGAGGGTACTGATTAAGGGTAAAAGGTGCGGGAGGTTATCCTTGCGTTTTTCTTGTGTCGCCCTTTTCCCTTCTCCCTTTCCATTTCTCTCTTTTTTCGCCTTTTCTTTATTTTTAACATTTTTGTCACCCCCTTTTCTGCCCCTGGTGCTACGCCACGGAGAGAAACAGAAAATCAGACTTGGAGAGAGTCTCAAAGAATGGAATAGATTGAGAAACATGGATAAAGTAGCGCTTGAGGGGTAAACTCTGTAATGCAAATATCTGACTATAGAGCATCTTTTATTTTCTTACCTTCTTCTAATCATAGCCCCTACAAAGAATTTAAATAAAATCCGCTTCCCATCTTCACTTGAAGAGCTTTTTAAATGCATTTTTGAAACGAGCATTTTATTATTATCTTATGTGTATAGTCTTACAGTATCAGTCATATGTTTTGGTCTACTGTATTTTTTTTTAATGATAAGAGAGAATATGGAATATAATTTTTTTTATTCAACAACTCATTATTCAAAATGATTTTTCTTGTTTGTGTGCATTACAATAATCTTTCATCATCGTCCGTGTATTTTCGTAAACTGTCACAGATACTTCGTCTTGATTTGATCAATCAGAAGAATAAGGAGTAGAAATTATGTTGTTATCAATTTTATTTGTGAGCAGTATGACAGTCTCCGAAGACGCCCATAACGTTTTGGATTTTACTACTGGACCGGAATTCTCTTTCTTGATTTAATATATCAGAGCAAGTATTGAGAACGAATTATGTTCTTATTCAATTCTGTTTTTGTGCATGTTTTTAGTACATTCGAATACAGTCTGCTTTCTTGTCCTGGACACATATTTCCTATATGGATTTGATAAATCACTTTCATTCGGTTCAGGTCGTTGTCATGGCGACTCTTGATTGCATGGTTTGCGCGACATGAACAAGGCGCGGAATGTCGTGTTTTCAACACAATAATCGTGAATCAAATGATTACAGAACAACCTTCAATTATCGCGGCTGTTTAAAAAGAGGAGTCAAACAAAACACTGCTAAGCTCCCTCTGTACCGCATCCGCACTGTAGGAAGTTATTATAATGTAATATATCTTTGATTTGTGTGTAAAGGCCGCATAAAGCTTCTATAGCGTGTACCTATCAAACTTTCTGAAAGATAACAAACTGTCCCCAACATTTTCACGAGATATGCTGTCAGTAATGCGGATGTGGCTATGGGTCTTATACAGTATATAAAGAAGTACATTCACATGAATAAGTTGATCTTCAAATATGTTGTTGTTAAAGGGTGGGGGAACAGCCCGCCTTTATTAAATCCTGGATCAATCCGTTGTCGATAGGAGAGAGTTGGATGATAAAGGGGAAACAGTTAGCTCTGGATAAATTCGGTATACATTAGGCCGAGAAAAGCCAAATGTAGCAACTCTTGACGAGAATCTTAATCTAAAGCAGCAAAATCCATTGTTATCTGAAGGGTGTGGGCAACATTTTTGAAAACTACAAAAGTTCACGCTATCTACGTGATGTAACATTACTGCGCCTTTTCAAAGTGTGGGAAGAGCGAGGGCGGTTGATTCCCCCCCCCCCCCCCCCCCATTGTGGATACGCTGTTATGTAGTACATCATTCTCGATTTTATTTTCAGATCCTTATAGCGAATGAAATCCGCATCCCATGCGAGATAATTTTTGACAAAGAGATCCCGGGTCTGAAGCCATGTCAGATGCAGAGAAAAAGCAACGGGATGTTGACGAAATCTATATTCCCAATTATTAATATTAAACTAAATCTTAACCCCCTCATGGAGATGCATTATTTCTCACGCTTTTTTCTGATCAATAACAAAATCCTGTGCCGATGGGGGATTGTCGATCAAAAGAAAGAGAAAAGTTGATAGCTGTAGGGTAAACCGGGGCATACACACATGTACGTCAGGTGCAGAGGAAAGCCAAATACATCAAAATTCGGCCTGCGAAGATGCTAACTATGAACCGATGTAGGAGGTGAAATATCACTTGGGATATGTTTTAGAGACAATTGAACAGGGACCTGTTTCATAAAGCCTTTTTTCAATGACAAATGACAAAAATCAGTGACAAATCTGCTGTTAACCGATCAGAAGCTATGATTTCCATAGCTTATAACAAAACTTGTCATTTGTCACTGATGACAAGTTTTGTGAAACGCCCCCCTGATGGTGGAAGAAGGGCACACATGCAACAAAGATAAATATTAAGGAAAGAAATCAAATTTCGAGAGAATTTTAAAAGAAAGTATTTCTATCTTCACTGAATCATTGAACCTTGAACCTTATTAATATTTTCCGATGACAAATATGAGAGGGAAAAGGGGCGCAATTAAGCCCATCATAACACCTTTTAGGTTTCCAGAACAAGAAAAAATTAATAGTTGAATACTTTTGTGAGACAGAAAGTTTAATCTGTATGTATTAAGAACACGATTGCATAGACTTTCAAGAAATCAACCTCAAGGGCAATTTCAACTTGCTCTTGTACTGCCTTTAGAAGTCATGTAAGGATTACCTAACATCAGCATGTTCACACATTTCAATAGGTTACGCGCAACTCGGATTCCTGAAATTGCCCAAGGGTTGACTTCTCTCAAGTCTTTGCGATGATCGTGTTTAAAACATGAAGATTACAAAATCTGTCTCTCAAGTTAACAACAATATTAAGTTTTTTTCTTGATAACTTCGAGTGTAATGATGGAATTGCACCCTTTTTCTACTCATGTTTTCAATTGGAAAAGGTTAATCTAATAAGATTGGCAATGGCAAGGATAGGGAGCGAGCTTGGTGGATTTATCGTGTGAGGTTGGTTTCTGGAATCACGGGGCATTTTGTCTTAACTCGTACTGCGAGTCGGGAAATAGGTAAATCTTCGCTTGAGGTTTAGATGCAAGATTATAGGTGTCATCATCTATTTTGTATTCCTGGAGAGGACCCTTGGAGTAGGATTAGGAAATAGGAAATCAGATTCCATTTATTTATTTCTCCATAAATATCATCATATGTCACTGCATTATAAATCAAAGAGCTTCATTTCCATTATTTTGGGAAGCTACTTGCGTGTATGTTTAATGTTCTGCCATTAAATGTTTGGCATAATTGACATTTCATTTTCCTTGCAGAGAAATTGCCGATATGACGGAACTTATTTGACCTACTAAATTGGCAACTTCTATGACCTTTGGTGTTTTGTGGGTTTTGGGGGATAACTTTTTTTTTAAATTATTTATTTATCTTATCTTCAGAGCTTGTTAAGGGGTTTGTATTTTTGTTTGGTCCGTAGTAATAATGACAGGTTTCGAGTCGCACAACAAGTGTGTAGGCGGCTCTTGTGTATCGAGACTTTACCTACTTTTTTCAAAAGAACACGAACTTATGACAAAGCGAAAGACAAAGATTTATGAATACACAGATTCTGTATAATAACTGTATCATCACCCTCTCTGCCGGAAGAAACACATTAATTCAATAGTTTAAACGCTCTTGCCTTGAACCATTATTTTTTAGTGATATGACTTATTTAATATTTAACCTTCATGGTATAGAGATTGCATAGTTCCACCAAACCAATTAGTTTACATCTGCGCTATACGTAATAGTTGTTCTATATTCATAACAATAAATGACTTTGTAGGGGGTGTTAAATTTTCTATTTATGTTAAACTGGCATGTTGTAAGTGGTTTTATCATCACTATAATCTCTGCGGGAATAAACCCATGACTTCCATAGTGTAAACGCTTTTGCCTTGAACTACATTATTTTGTAGTGATATGACTTACGTCATATTTAAACATCATGGTATAGAGCTTGCATAGTTCCACCTAACCAATTAGTTTAAATCTGCGCTATATGTAATAGTCGTTCTATATTCATGATCATAAATGACTTTGTAGGGGATGTTCAATTTTCCATTTATGTTAAACTGGCATGTTGTAAGTGGTTTTATCATCACTCTGATCTCTGCAGGAATAATCACATGACGTCTAAAGTGTAAACGCTTTTGCCTGGCTTGAACCATTTTTTTTTAGTGATATACGGCTTATATTCAAGCCTCGTGGTATGGAGCTTGCATAGTGCCACCAAACCATTTAGTTTACTTTTGCACTATAAGTAATAGTCGTTCTATATTCAGGATCATAAATGACTTTGTAGGGGGTGTTCAATTTTTCATTTATGTTAAACTGGCATGTTGTAAGTGGTTTTATCATCACTCTGATCTCTGCAGGAATAGTCACATGACGTCTAAAGTGTAAACGCTTTTGCCTTGAACCATTATTTGTTAGTGATATACGGCTTATATTCAAGCCTCGTGGTATAGAGCTTGCATAGTGCTACCAAACCATTTAGTTTACTTTTGCACCATACGTAATAGTCGTTGTATATTGATGATAATAAATGACTTTGCAGGGAGTGTTCAATTTTCTATTTATGTTAAACTGGCATGTTGTAAGTGGTTTTATCATCACAATATTAATGATCTCTGCGGATATAAACACGTGACTTCCAAAGTGTAAACGCTTTTACCTTGAACCATTATTTTGTAGTGATATGACTACCGTCATATTTAACCTTCATGGTATAGAGCTTGCATAGTTCAACCAAACCAATTGATTTACATTTGCGCTATACGTAATAGTCGTTCTATATTCATGATAATAAATTACTTTTGTAGGGGGTGTTAAATTTTCTATTTATGTTAAACTGGCCTGTTTTAAGTTGTTTTATCATCACTATAATCTATGCAGGAATAATCACATGACGTCCAAGGTGTAAACGGTTTTACCTTGAACCATTTTTTGTAGTGATATGATTTACTTCATATTTAAACATCATGGTATAGAGCTTGCATAGTTCCACCAAACCAATTAGTTTACACCTGCACTATACGTAATAGTCGTTATCAATGACATTGTCATCTTGCATATTCATGATAATTAATGACTTTGTAGGGGATGTTCAATTTTCTATTTATGTTTAACTGGCATGTTGTAAGTGGTTTTATCATCACCATGAGGTTATCTGCTCTCAATACTTTGAACACTTTCCAACCGAAATCTTTCAGCGGAAATATAAAAATAACGATGGAGGGATAGAAATATAGTACAGTATTAAAGGGAACTTTAAAAATGTTGAATCTGAGATTCACGGCCCTACGTGTAATCAGTGTCTGTGCCTCAAAAACGTAAAAATCTTTGAGTGACCGGTCTTACCATACTCGTTTTCCCCAATAGACTGTAGTGTAACGAAAGCCGCTAGGAAAACGCGAACTTTGATTTCGATTTCCAATAATGAATATCTTGATAATCAGACAGGCGATCGTCTTGTAAAAGTCGTTGGCCCGAATTCACAAAGGAGGTTTGTCGACAATTGTCGACAAACCTCCTTTGTGAATTCGGGATTCCAGGATTTTGTTTCAGAATCTGTGACAAAGTTACCCAATCCCTTCAAAGCAAATAATTACCGACTACCCTGGCGATGGGACAAACTATCATCGCAGAGGTGATCTCGTGGCCCCTAGAGAGAGAGAAGAAGGGAGAGAAGAAAGAGAGATAGAACCATAAAGAACGGGATGATCCGACAATCGCTACGGGCTTTATTGCGTCAGAGGTATAAGGTTAGGGTAAGGCAGGCGCGTACGCAGGGGGGGGGGGGGGGGGGGGGGCGAGGGCAAGGTTTGGGGGTCAACCCTCCCCCCTCAATTTTTTTTAAATTTGTATTTAGGAGGAAACCCCTCCCCCCTCATTTTCTTTTTTAATAAAAATAAATAAATAATAATAATAGTGCTAATGGGTGACCGCCCCCCCCCCCTCCCCCCCAAGACAAATATAATAGATCCTTAGATATACAAACTCTCACATCTCATGAACCTGGGCCCTGTTTCATAAAAGTCAATACCAATAACAAGTTATAAGCTACTGTTATAAGCTACTGAATCCTGGCATCTGATTGGCTGAGAACAAATTTGTCATAGAAATTTAGCATTTTTTATATACAAACAAGTTTTATGAAACGGGCACCAGAAAGAGACATCAAGATCACTGAAGACATTCTTAAAATCGCTAAATCCTCAAACTCCAAAATGAATGCGAGAAAGTGTTGAAATGTACCCAGACCAACGCATTTTCTTAAGAAACCATGATGAATGCTTATAAACAGATCAACATGATTCTGACAGACATAAATGATAAATCCGTATAACGTGAGAGGAGTTGACATTGACCTGTGCCTCAGTCACACCAAGGAGCCCGACACCAGACCGACGGGAGACCGAAGGTAACCAGACATCGTCGCGAATAGCCGAAAAGTCAGTTTGGCGGTGTGACTGAGGAATTGAAGGTACTGTCAGTTCTGATCACACCAAACCGAGTCCAAATCGACAAAAAATTGGCCTTTCTACCCCAGTGACACCGTAAAGACCGATACCAGACAGACACAAGATGGGATTATCGATCAATTTGAGGGTAGTTACCCAGTCATAACGCATGAGACTATAACATTACCCCCCGAATGACAAAGGATCGGATCGGTCGGTCGGTCGTTTGACTCGGTTTGGAGTCGGTATGGCGGTGTGAATATGTCCCAGTCACACCGCCAAACCAACTCCAAAAGGAAGAAAGAAAAAAATCACTACCCGAACGGGTCGGTTTGTATTCGGTTTGTAGGGTAAACGACACAAGACCGACTCCAGAAGGAGGTGTGATAGCTCAGTGGTAGGGCAGTGGTCTCATAACGGGGAGGTCTGGGTTCGAAAGGTAGTCGATGCGCTAGTGCCCTTTGGTAAGGCATTCCTTTTCATTACCAAGTCCTTCGGATACGACTTAAAGCCGTCGATCTATACAGAGAGAGAGAGACAGGCACAAAAAAGGAAAGCGTGAGAGAGATGGAGACAGGGAGACAAAGAGAAAAAGAGACGGGGAGACAGATAGAGAGTAACTGGGAGGTCCCCGGTTCGAAACCAAGTCGATGCGCTAGTGCCCTTTGGTAAGGCAATCATTTTCATTACCAAGTCCTTCGGATACGACTTAAATCCGTCGATCTATACAGAGAGAGGAGGACATACACAAAGAAGGAAAGCGTGAGAGAGGTGGAGACAAAGAGAAACAGACAGAGAGACAGAGAGATACACAGAGAGACAGAGACGGAGAGAGAGAGAGAGAGATATACTGAGAAATAGAGATGATAGTGGGGGAGACAGACAGACAGCAGAGGCAGACTTACAGACAGACCGAAGTGGGTAGGGTAGAGTGCTCATTTACGTCTCGTGACCAAACTACTAAGCGAATAATGTGAAAAGCAGATGACTGGCTGTGAATCAGAATTAGATTACCATTTCTATTAATCTAATATAACCTTTCCAAAACCATCCTTTCACCTTACATTGTATCACAATTCGATTTGTATAATTGATCAGGCATAGATAGAGACAGGATAGAAATTGAACACATTTCCTTCTGCTTCTAAGACTATAAACTGCCTAATGCTGTATCCAAAGATCATGACTTCCCTTTGAAAACTGAATCAACCATATTTTATTTCCGAATTATGATCAATTTCATTTTTTTAAAAAACTTCTTGATCTCATTTTTTAAGTCATTTACCGCGGCTCTATATAAGAGGTAATGCTTACCAACGTTTGGGCTCTGACTAAATAAAAGAAAATCCGAAATGTCAAAGACATATTAGCTATCCCTATTACTGAACTAAACCAATTTTCTTTTTCCTAGAACTCTTTTTTTAATTATCCAATCTGTCAAGATGAAATTGTTCAGTAATTTCTTCATGATTTAAAGTAATTCACCCTGTGTTTAAATCTTTCCTAAGATCATAACATCCCTCAGATATGTACATTACCACAAGTTTGCATCCGGAAGCGGTAATGATTGGCTTTTGAATTTAAAATTTACAAAACAACGAAGTCAATAAAATATACCGTTTTATTGTTTTATTTTCCTTGGGGGGGGGGGGGGTTATGGTCATGTACAAAAGGATAGAGACATCGTAGCACGTTAGCGGAGTAAAAAATAACACGAAATTAAATATTTCATTAAGTGAAGTAAGCAGGTTCTTACGTCACCTTATATATTACGAAAAACTTTTGGAAGACACTGGAAACAAAAGAAACATAGCCCCGTCTCTCTTCGAAAAAAAAAATGTTTTCTGATTGCTTGAATTTCGTTTTTTTTTCTTCAATTGTTCAAAGAAACAGACTTAAAATGGATAAAATCTCTCCCATATTTAACTAAAGAGGCTAAATACATGCAGTACATGTAATTGGTCGATATTTGTTTTGTTTGGGTTATTTTTAATCATGTTTAATCTTCTGCAATTTAGAGTTTTACCTTGATTTTTCTTTTCTAAAGCAATTTTAACCATCAATAAAAACCTATTAATTCTTCAATAGTCTGGCACCTTTCAGCACCTTTTCATTCATGCTTCAATTGATTTTGTAATCTTCATTGAACCAATGACTGTAGGAAGATCCGTTAACGCCGTTGCCAATTTACAGAACTCCTACACGTTAATCTCATCCTGTGACGTCAGCACGCACCCCTGTCACCTGACTCTGTGATTGTTACTACAGATTAAGCACGTGTACCTAGGAAATACACATCGAGAAAAAGGTTTAACTTATTTCAATTGCCCCATGGCGTTGGCTATTTTTAACAATGAGCCTCCAAACCAAATGACTTTCAGAATCAATACTGCAAATTACATAAACGAATTGATTCGGGCTAAAGCGTGACTTGCAGAGAGGTATACCGGTACACTAAATACTTCACACATTTTCAAACAAGAAACAGATGCAACAAAATAGAATTAGTACTGAAGAAATAATGGATATCTTCCTCTTGATAATTGTTCAAAATACATACGAACAAGAAAGATAGGGGGAGAAAGAGATACGAAGACAGAGCTATATAGATAGACCTATAGAAATAGAGAAACAGATTGATGTAAGAGAAGGAGACGGGCCGGTGAGACGGTGAGCATACATGGTGAGTTGGAGAACAGAGGAGATAGATAGATAGACAGAGAGATAGAGGGAGGGAGATAGAGAGAAAGGACAGAGAGGAAGAGAGAGGGGGGGGGGGGGAGAAAGAGAAAAAGAGAGAGATTTCGCAAATCCTGACTCTACGTACTTCCTTCACTCCCTCGCAGTGGCGTAGGTAGGGGAACATGGGGGGACCTCCCGCCTCCAATGACAACAAAACAACAAGAACAAAGGAAATTAAAGGAAAAGGTATGGAAAAGGGAAAAACAACGCAAAAACAATTGATACAATCTAACCCCCCCCCCCCCCCCACAAACACACACACTCACACACACTGCTCACACACACACACACGCATCACCAATCGTCCCTTCATTCGACGGCCGTGTTCTCTCCCATTTCATCTACCTCGGAAGACCAGTGCCGCCCGCAGGACACAGTGGCTGGACTCTTTCTACGCCTTTAATTATACTCTCGATTTTATTTGGACCAATTGGATCATCTTGGGATAAATTCGAAGTCTCTTGGATCAAGACAGTATCCAGTACGAAAATGTGGCTGTCATCTGGTCCCCGGTAGATTCCTCTCTTAAAGCCCCACTGTACTACTTGTAGCTACTTGGTCTCTCTTATATATATAAAACAATGTCTAAGCGGTGCCCATTGGTCCCCCATGATCCTCTTTTTCTTATGTTAATTGAGAGCTGAGTTGATGAGATGACAAACTGCCAGTGGCCACACTGGGAGGTCGAATCCCTCCTGGCCAAACTAGTGCAGACAGGCTTTAATCAAACGCACGTCGAAATCGGGGAGGGGGTGAGTAAGTGGGATTGAGGGAGGCTTGCCTCCCTCTTTTAAAAAAAAACAAAATCCGTTTTTAGATTCTGAAAGCACAATTTCTCCAAAGAATGGTCCTTGCGAATTATTTTTTAAAGGCTTTGGAACATAAACGATTTAGCTATGAACATAAACGTGACGTTTTCGATAGTTTACAGATAATGCTGTAAGCTATTTCAAGCTAGAAAATAATATTGGAGTGTACATTTTATATGGCAAAGAATTAGAATATCGAAACGATAAGATACTTTTTAAATTTATATCGGGGTTGGGTAAGGTAGTTGGGTAAAATGTTGCTGCTTGAGGATGATCACCATCAAAGACGAAATTAGTCTGATATGATATATATTTTTGTGCTCGGGCTTATTCATCATCGGATTCTCGTAACTTTCTTCCATTGCATTTTTTTGTAGGATGTAATTCTAATCCTCATGTTGTCGAGAGGGTTATTCGAGATATGCTCCGATGACAATTGCTCCGCAGTTAAAAAAAAAACTCAAACCACATTACTAGGAATTCAAACACTGTATACCTAATCCTAACCATAAACCAAATCAAAACCATTATCTTTGAGTAAATAAAACCCACGGCAATTGTTGTCGGATTGTGTGTTGGATCAGACAGTCTTTGATCACCTCTAACAAGCTGAATAATATATACATGTACAACAGAAATACAGTGTATGAAACTATGCAGACCAATTTGATTTAATACGAGGAGCTGCAATCTGACGGAAATTTAAACGAAATTATATGGGAATCTGGCTTATGCGATTGCTCCTGCGGCAATTGCTCCGATTCAATTTCTTACGTTTAATAACCAGGGGCGCGTTCCTAGAAACCGTCATAAGTCTAACTTCTTGACTATCCCATTGAAACGCGTGTTAATTCTATGATACACGTTTCAATAGGATAGTCAAGAAGTTAGACTTATGACGGTTTCTAGGAACGGGCCCCAACTTCTCAACTTCAACACTGTACCCAACACTATACCTAACACTAAACTAAACCGTAACCTTACCTGAAACCCAAGTGCAACCCTAACAACCCTAATCCTAACCCATACCTTTGACGAAGTAAAGCGCGGACCGATTATCGCCGTAGAAAGAAATGTCGGGTCATCATAGTGCTTCTATCGCCGATGAAAATACCGATTGGATTTTCCTTATGTAAATAAAGGTGAAACCGCCGCTTTCCCTGTTGTCATTTTCATACTGCGGGTGAAATCCACTCACTGGTGCGAGCCTTTGCCGGAAGTGAAGAATTATTGCGCAATTACTAAGCCGCCCCCGATAGAATGCATCATGTTCAACAAAAAGTCGGCAAACACAGCTGGTTACGATAAAGCGCGACCTTTGACCATTTTCATCGGTCTTTTAATCGGTGTTTTCTCCCGAACGCATTCACAATGGCTGTTTCTCTTCTTTTCATCGGCTATTCCATCGGCTTTCGTCCGGATGCATCCAATGAAAATCAGGCCAGTTTGAAAGGGGTATTGGACTGACATTTTCCATTTTCATTCGTATCCTTGACAGGGCGTGGTGAGGAATGGAGTCCGTAGCCACCTTTCCCGGTGCCGTCTGGACATCGTACGATCCGTGGTATCACGTCACCGAAACACCACTCCTCGTAACCAACTTGGTCGAGTTTCAGACGACGGCGCATAACGTCTCGGACGTCGGCACCACCGACCGTTCCAACGACACGACAACGACTCTCGACATCGTAGCGCTTGTTCTCCTACCACTCGTTCTGGCAAGTATTTAACATGATCGCAAAGACGAATGTAAAACTAGGCGTTGTGGCGTGGACCTGTAATCCAGATTACAATGGAAGTTGCAAACTAAAAAAACGAAACCTT